>CASHTH010002870.1:0-124604 GCA_030341885.1 Geodia barretti
TTCGGTCAGTAGTTAAATGGTCAGCGACAATGTCAGTCTATGAAGGCTTGACATTGAACCAGCTTTTAAGAACAGACGAGACTTCACGATGCTCAAATCAGTATTGAAAAACCCAGCTCCCGTAGCAAGGATTGCCGAGATAGTTTCTTCTCGTTTACCGGGAGTGCGGTGAAATGAACGCCATGCTTGGCGAATTCGGGCGGACTATCGCAAGGAGGGCGCCGCCGCACTGGACCACGGGAAAACCGAGGACGCCGAACCCCGTCAACGTGTTTAGACGAGAGGCAGCCGCGGGATCAGTTGGCCAGCAACCACTACGCTGGCGCCAACAACACCCACCCCTCACCGAAGTTGCCTCGGGGACAGGCGAGGGCATCGACATCAGCAGGCCCCACCCGGGCAGGCGTTCTGACCGGGCGGGCAATCCCGAGAGCCCGCCAAACGGTGGTGCGCCAAGGCATGGGTTCGGCGACAACGGATGCCTCAGGCCGGGATGCTGGTGCAGATAGACGGCAGTTTCCAACGGCTGGCTGGGCGAGGACCGGTCCATTAACCTGCTGTTGGCGGTGGACGACGCCACCAGCGCCGGGCCACACCCCCGCGGTGTTCTGTCCGGCGAGGACACTCGGGGATACTTATCCTGAGGCAGGGGATGATTCGACGTGGGGCGTTAACCACCGCCCTGTTACGCGACCGCCAACGCGTGTTCACGTTCTCCGGCAAAGCCCCAAGCACCCCCGTCAAGCCGCCGGTGGAAGCACCCACTTCAGCCGATGCCCTGGTGGAGCTGGGCATCCAGCAGATCTTCGCCCGATCGCACACAGGCCAAAGGCCGAGTGGAAACGTGCCGCCCGGCACTTTTCAGGACCACCCGGCTGGTGCGAAACTGCGTCTCGCGGGACAGCAACCATAGACCAGGCCAATGCCGTGTCAGGGACTTCCTGCCTCGCTATAACACAACGGTTTGCTGTCCGGCCGATCTGCCGGAGCCTGCCTACGACCGTGAACGGAAAGCGGCCCCTTGGACGAAATCCTCTGCTTCAGCGCAACCCGCAATGTGCCTCGGGGACAACACGGTCAGAGTTAGACCAGTGGCGCACCTGCAAACTGATTGCCCAGCAGGGAGCGTCACAGCTACGCGGTGTCCAGGTGGAAGGAAGTCCTCAAACACCGATGGCCGCCTCCAAGTACGCCAGGGGGTGAGATATCCCCGCCCGGAAAGCGCCGCCAAACGCCAGGTGCACTGCGCGCTTCCCACGGCGCTTCTGGCTCCCAACCAGAATACGGCCCCCCCCGCATCGTGAACGCCTGGGCAATCATCGCGTCAGGCCAACCCCAGCTGCACACCTGGCCACTGGGCCCGACCGTCGTCGAGGACCGGCGTCGAGAACCATCAAGTTGAACCTCCATCCGACGGGAATCACCCGGCGACAGTGGCCCTCTGAGAAGGCGGTGCAGCAGGCCAGGCCCAGGGTCTATCTCTGCGCGAAGATCTAACGTCAAATGGGGCGTTACACCGCAACACTGTCCGTAAGTACGCCCGTCCCTCCCCGACGACCAATCTCCCCATACCGCGGCAGATTCACCATGCGGAACAGCAACGGGTGCACCACCGTCACGTCAACGTCCTGCACTTCCAGTCGCCTGATTACGTTGTTGAACGTGTTCACCGCCCCGTTGACCTGCGGCTCCCACCGTCCATGCAGATGCTCCACTGTCGCGCTGCAATTTTCCACCCAGTCGCCGCAGTTCAGGTAGGCGATCTCGTCAATGCTACGCATGTCCGGTGAGTGAATGTGCCCGAAGATCGCCCATCCAATTCACGCATACCGACCTAACCCAGCCGAATGGATGCGGTCCCAAGGATCTACGACCACGTCGGCCATCGCCCGCAAGACCCGTCTGCCCACATCGCTCTCGACATTCTCACTTTATAACGACCTGAGCAATTCAATCCGGTTGTACAACTGACTGTCCGGTCTGCATTCAGCCATGCCCGCGTCGCCAAAACTCTGTGCCCTACCACCGACAAAAACAGCCGGCCCCATCGGAGGAGCCGGCTGCAAAAACCCCGGGGAAATTCTTATCGGGGCCGTGGACTCCCTATGCGCCATCCTCAGGCAACATCAGGTAATGGGGCTCGCCGAAAAGCACCTGCGTACGCAGCGCATCCGCGTCGGCCGGCTCGACGCCGGCGTAAGGATCTATACTGCCCCACGGCGTCGAGCGGGACGCGAACCGGAAATGCTCCGTCCTTCCGTCGCGGAACGTAACGTCCCAGACGATGTCCTGCCCTTCATAATGGGGTTGCACTTCCGCGCCCAGCGGCACGAAGTCCGCGTAGCCGCGAACGTGTATCGCATTCTCGGGGCACAGCTTGACGCAGGCGTAGCACTCGGAGCACATGTCCGGCTCCTGGTTGCTGCCCTTGTCCACCATCGCATCCAACACCATCAGGTCGTTGGGACAGATATAGACGCACTGCGGCCCGCCATGCACGCCAGCGCAAGCGTTACAGGCGGACGGATCGACATAGGTAGGCACTGATCACTCCTCTCTACAGGCGGAAAGGCCGCCCGGCGGCAAAAGTCTGCAGGAGATTGTAACATTATCCGCCAGCGTCGGGGTTTCAGGTCAGCCTGCCTGAATTGCGGCTTCCAACCGCACCGCCAAGGCATCAAAATCCTCCGGACATTTCCGCCGGATGGCGCCGATATTCCGCGACGCTTCATCGCCAAGCGTTTTGCGACCACCACCAGGAGCATCCGAGAGACCACGTTGGGCGACCAACGGCTCGAAATATTGCTCTTTCACCTGAATTTCGGCGCGGACGTTTTCCCACCTCCAACTGCCGGGAAGGTCCAGTCCGGCCAAAACCCAAGTTTCAAGTTCTTCCCAAGCGTTTTCGGATAGGAAGGCGGGACCGAATTCCCTTTCTACGTCGTCAAGTCTTTGCCGACGGCCGACTTGGCCATCGCGGTCTACGCATAGGATGAAGACATCGTGCATCCCTTTCTGCTCTGCGACAATTTGCGCCAGCCGTTCGGTTTTCAACGCTTCACCTACCCCACCAAGCAATGGGTCCGTGCAGATATTAACTTGTACGGTGGAGGAGCCGAGCCGTCGAAACAGTCTAAACCGAAGCCAAGGTGAAACCCGCACTTGGTTTGGATAGAATTGGAAGGAATTGAGAGGATCGGTTGGGAAGTTGCCGGGGGTTGCTGGTGGGTATGCTGGAGATGGGAGCGCTGCTGGAGCGGTGGCGCATGGATGAGGCTGCGGTACGACGACGGATGTACCGAGCGCCGACGCCTCGGGAGCGGGAACGGTGGCACGCGGTGTGGTTACTGGCGCGAGGCTGGACGGCCGCGGCCGCGGCCGCGGCGTTGGAACGGGACGCCCACACTATTGGCCAATGGGCCACGGCATTCCGGGAGGGTGGTCCTGAGGCGCTGGCTTTTGAGCAGTCAGGAGGTTCCCCCCCGCATTGAACCGGGAGCGGCAGGCCGAGTTGAAGGCGGCGGTGCAGGAATTGCCGTCGCAAGCTGGCATCGATTTGTCCAACTGGAACTGGAAGGCGGTGCGCCGGTTGGTAGAGGAACGCTTCGGGTTGACGCTGAGCCGGAGTGGTTGCCTGAATTACCTGCACCGGTTGGGCTTTGTCCTGAAGCGTCCCAAGAAGCGGTTGGTCAAGGCAGACCCGGTACGGCGGGAAGGCTTGGTGAGGGAGTACATTGCCTTGACAGCGGCGGCCCGACGAACTGGGGCCAAGATATTCTTCGCTGACGAGGCTCACTTTCGGGCGGATGCGGATCTGCGGGCCAAATGGGTGCTGAAGGGTCGAACCGGCGCTGGTGGACTCCACCAGCCCGCGACGTGGGGAGAAGGCGAGCTACTACTCGGCGGTGTGTCTGGAAACCGGAGAGGTGGAGTTGATGGAACTGGAAGGTAACAGCAACTCCACCACCTCGGTTGCCTTCCTGTCGGTTGCCTTCCTGCGTCAACTGCGGGCGCAACACACCGAACCGTTGACGGTGATTTGGGACAATTCCCCAGCTCATAGGGGCGACGCGCTGCGAGCCTACCTGGCCAAGCCCAACTTGAACCTGCGCTTGGTGAACCTGCCCACCTATAGCCCAGATTTCAACGCCGACGAGGCTATTTGGGGCTGGGTACGTCAAGAGGTGACCGCCAACCTGTGCCTGGGGACCCGTGCCGCAGTCCAGGAGAAGGTGGGCGACTTTTTCGCCAGCCTGTCCAGCTGATGCGACGAAGTCAAGCGCCGATGCCAGACCGTGCTTCAGGCTCGAGCAGCAGAACTGACTGCCAGCACTCAAGCCGACCCTTCCCATCCCGCGAATGTAGATTTCACCTTGGCTTCAGTTTACCCCCAATCCACCGAAGAGATGATTGTGGCGGTGTGCTGAAGGGATAAGAAAGTGCCCCGTTGCTTCTGGGATAATGGTTTGTGAAACACCAAACCGACCCAAAAGAAGGAGCACCAAATAGATGCTACCACGTAACGACCCCGACCGCATCCAGATCGCCTTCGACGACCACCGCCTGGTCAGCAATGCTGGGCTGATCCTTCCGTCCACCTTGGCACTGCATCTGGGCCTGCCCCAACTGGTTGATCGGCACCTGGACCTGGGCCGTGCCCCAGGCGGAGCCAACACGGGCGACCAGATCATGACGCTGGTGGCCTCCGCCCTGGCTGGGGGCGACTGCATTGACGATGCCGACGGGTTGCGTGCTGGCAGGACCGCGCGGGTGCTGGGCTGCGTGGTCAAGGCGCCATCCACCCTGGGCACGTTCCTGCGCAGCTTCCGTTGGGGCCACGCCCGCCAGCTGGATCGGGTGAGCCGGGAACTGCTGGCCGGGCCTGGGGCCGCTGGGGCGGGACCCGATCTTTGAACAATCACGGACCGTTGACCATCGACCTGGACCCCACCATCTGCGAGACCTACGGTCCGGCCAAGGAGGGAGCCCGCCACCACGGCTACACCGGCCACCACGGCTACACCGGCCAGCGGGGCTACACCGGCCAGCGGGGCTACACCGGCCAGCGGGGCTATCACCCGCTGCTGGCCGTCGCCGCCGGCACCGGCGATGTGCTGATGGCCCGGCTGCGTGAGGGTCGCGCCAACACCGCTCGGGGCGCCGCCCACTTCCTGCGTGAGACGATGGGACGGGTACGCTACGCCGGAGCCACCGGACTACTCACGGTGCGGGCCGATAGCGGCTGCTATAACCACGCCATGGTGTCCACCTGCCGCCAGCTGGATGCCCGCTTCTCCATCACCATCCGCCAACACCAGAGCCGGCGCAACCAGATCGAGGCCATACCCGAGGGGGACTGGACGCCCCTACCCTACTGGATGGACGGTGCTGCCGACGTGGCCGAGACTACCTACATCCCCTTCGAGAGTGCGCCCGACGCCGCGCCGGTGCGGCGAATCGTCCGCAGAGTGCAGCCCACGCCCGGTTCTCAACTGGCCCTCTTGGCCGACTACAGCTATACACGGCTTCATCACCGACCGGGACGGAGGCACTCTGGAACTGGAGGCACTCTGGAACTGGAGGCCGATCATCGCCGCCACGCCGAGATCGAGAACGCCATCCGCGACCTCAAGTACGGCGTGGGACTGAACCATCTCCCCTCAGGGCGTTTCGCCGCCAAGTCCCCTTGCAATCTACGGCCTGGCTGGCCGTCCAGGTGATGGCCCACAACCTGGCCCACTGGGCTGCGCGCATCGGTCTGGGCGAGCAACTGGTGACCACCAAGACCCTCCGACGGCGGTTCTTCTCCATCGCCGGACGGCGCACTCGCTCGGCGCGCCGCCTCACTCGGCATCTTCCCCAGCGCTGGCCCTGGGAAAACCAGTTCACTCACGCCTGGCCCGAGTGCGCGCCGTTCCCCTACCAGCCTGACGACGCGCCGTCGGCGCCCAACCCGTCCGCCGGACAACCCATGGGCTGTCCCGCCGACCCATGCCAGCCCAGCCCGCCAGCGCCACTTCCGGCCTGCCGCCTGGCCGTTTTCGCCTGCCGCCGCCACTGCGGGCCAGTACCTTGCCACTGGCGTGGCCGCCACCGACCGCCCTGAACCACATCTATTGGCGATCGGGCCGGGCTCGTTCGCCTTTCTTACCCATCATCCCTCACGTCAACGCTAGAACCGCATCCCTTCGGTGGATTCGGGGTTAGTGAAGAGCGGTTTGAGGATGTATTGATCTTTACGGAAGTCTTCGGGAATCACGAGCACGTTCATCCGATGGCGTCCTCCTCATCGCCATCAACCAAATAGTCGGTATCGGGTATTCCTTCGGAGGACTTCATCGCGTTTTCCAGCCATCCGTTAGTGAGCAGCCGTTCCAAGCCTTGGGATTTTCTAAGCTCGCGCAGATTGTAGAGGTCAGCGATCGGGCGGATCACGCTGTCGGTTGCGTGTTCGTCCCGGTACATGATGGAGGTGTTTTCAAAGGTTTCGTCGTTCATCCACGCCAACAATGCCGGAGAATGCGTAGTCGTGATCACCTGAATGTTCCCCTTCGCCGTCTGCTTTTCTATAAGTTCCAGCAGAAGCCACAGGCGGTTGGGGTGGATGCCACTGTCGATGTCTTCAAAGAAATAGGTGCCACCATCGTCCTCGTTAAGCAGCATGGCGAGCATGGCGAGAAAGCGCAATGTCCCATCGGAAGCGCTATATGCCGACACCTTGCGCCCGTTGCGTTCTGTGATGTAGAGATGCACTCGTCCGCTGGGGTCGCGAGGAAATTCAAAGTCGCCCACATCCATCGGCGTCAGTTCCTGCAGCCATGAGGTCAGGACATGCTTGCGGTCGGGGTCGGCGCAGATTGCTTCCAGTACCGTGGGCAAATTCTGGCCGCGGTTGCCCAGCGTGGCTGCGCCGGGGATGGAAGGTTCCCGCATTTGCGCCGGCGACAGATCCAAAAAACGCATCCTCTCAATTAGTGAACAAAGGCGTAACCGCTCGCAATCAACTAGTGGGTCATATGCAATGGGCTTCGTCAAGGACGGTCGGGCTTCATGTATAAAACTCCATTCCTGTTCCGAAATTATGCTTCCGAAAACTGGACTTTCATCTATTTGCATCATCTCTGACAACAAACGAAACCCGTCCTGAGCGCCCGGGTTAATCCCAACGCCTATAGAGTAGGCTATCTTCTTCCCATCCAAGTCCAGTTCCATCTTAGAATAGAATTCTCCAATGCCGTCAGCGTAGGGCTGCCCAAATCGAACTATCTCGTTGGGCACACCCCGGATCGGCTCCCATTCGACATAGCCGCCGCCACCAACCTTCCCACCAATAGCCTCCGCCAGCGTGTACCCCCTCCCGATCCCGTGCAGGAACCGAAAGGCGTCCCGAATGTTGCTCTTCCCGCTGGCGTTTGCGCCCACTATTACCGTGAAAGGCCCGAGCTTCAGCGTCTCGTCCGCAAAGTTCTTGAAATTCTTGAGCCGCAGCGAAGTGATCACGATCGCGCTCCCTTGTTTCTGCCTGCCTGAATTATAGGCCACTGCCACCGGCGATGGGCACGCCCGTAGCCCAACCATCCTTGCCCCACCCCCACCATCCCGCTACAATCGCCCCACGCCAGCCCATGGGTGTTATGGAGGGCCATTGGCAACCGCCACACCGGTCGCGCCCGGAGCGCCGGACATCAAGAACAATCGCGCGTTCGTCCTCGGCAGCCTTTCGGTGGGACACGGCTTGTCCCACATGTTCGACCAGGGTTTCCCCCTGCTGATCACCGAAATCGCGGCGGCCATGGGTTTGGGAACCCTCCAGACCGCCGCCATATTCGCCGTCCGTCAGGGCGGCTCTAGCGCAACCAGCCTCGGGGGCGGACCCTTCATCGACCACCTCAAGTCCTACTGGGGCCTGATCCTGACCGCGTGCATGCTGGGTCACGCCGTAACCTTCGCCGCCATCGGCGGCTCCCCAACCTTTGCGCTGCTCGTGGTGGTCGTATTCTTCCTGTCCATTCCCGGATCCCTGTGGCACCTCCCGTCCGCAGCGGCTATCTCCCAGCGTTTCCCTGACCGTCGCGGCTTCGCGATTTCCATGCATGGGTTTGGTTCCAACCTCGGCAACGTCAGCGGACCCGTGATCGCCGGGGCGTTGCTGGGGGCAAGTTTCATCATCTGGCGGCACGTCTTTTTCATCTACGCCGGCCTTGCCGTGTTCATGTCCTTCTTCGTGTGGTGGTCATTGCGCGGTCTGGGACGGGAGGACGACTCGCCCCGTACCAGGAGCCTGGGCGATCAGTTCGTCAGCGCGGCCGCGCTCCTCAAGAACCCCGTTGTCATGGCCCTCATTTTCGCCGCTCTCCTCCGCGGCATCGGCCTGAACGCGCTGTTCAACTGGACCCCGTTCTACCTCCGGGAAACCCTGGACATGAGCGTCCTGCAGGCTGGCGTCTATTACGCCCTGCTCACCGGAATGGGCATCGTGTCGGCGCCGCTCCTGGGCTGGCTGTCCGACAAATGGGGACGCAAGGCGGTTTTGGTCCCCGGGTTCGTCGTCGCTGCCCTGCTGTCTCTCGCCGTGGTGAGCGTCGGTTCCAGCCTGCTCCTGATCCCCGTCATGGCCGGTCTTGGCCTCTTCAGCTTCGCCCTCCACCAGATCATCCAGGCCTCGGTGCTGGACTACGTCGGCCAGGGCACCGAGGCCACCGCCATCGGTCTGCTCTTCGGCATCAACGGTGTCATCGGTATCGGCTCGCCCTTCCTCGCCTCGGCCATCATCGAACATTGGGGCGGCTACGGCACTGTGTACTACTACGCCGGCATCCTTACCCTCATCACGGCCGTCATCATCCTGATGATCCCCCTGCGCAACCCCAACGCCGTCAACCCGGCCGGCTCCTAGCCTATCGCGCTCAGCGTTTCAATTGCCGCTCTGGACTCCCCCGTGCTACCATGACTCTTGTCATGGATCAACAGCACATCCGCAATTTTTGCATCATCGCCCACATCGACCACGGTAAGTCCACCCTGGCCGACCGCCTCCTGGAAATCACGGGAACCGTCCGTCCCCAGGATATGAAGGCGCAGTTCCTCGACCAGATGGAACTGGAGCGCGAACGCGGCATCACCATCAAGGGCAAGGCGGTGAACATGACCCACCGCACTCCAGATGGAACCGAGTACCAGCTGAACCTAATCGACACCCCCGGCCACGTCGATTTCTCGTACGAGGTCTCCCGCGCCCTGGCCGCGTGCGAAGGCGCCCTCCTGATCGTTGACGCCACCCAGGGCGTCGAGGCCCAGACCATCGCCAACACCATGCTGGCGTTGCAATACGACCTCGAGATGATCCCAGTCATCAACAAGGTCGACCTGCCCTCCGCCGAGCCCGACCGCGTCGCCGCCGAGTTGGAGCAGATCTTCGGTTTCCGCCGCGACGAGGTGATGTTTCGTCTCCGCTAAGGACGGCCTCGGTTGCCGCGAGCTCCTCGACGCCATCGTCGACCGTGTACCTGCCCCCAGGGGAACCGATGACGCGCCCTTCCGTGCCCTCGTGTTCGACTCTACCTACGACACCTACAAGGGTATCATCGCCTACGTCCGCGTCGCGGACGGCCAGATCTCCCAGAACGACCGCCTCCGCGTCATGTCCTCCGGCCGCTCGGTGGAAATCATGGAGGTCGGCGTGTTTGCGCCCGAGCCGACCCCCACCGACTCTATTCAGGCCGGACAGGTCGGCTATGTCGCCACCGGCTTCAAGGATGTCCAGGAGTGCGCCGTCGGCGACACCCTAACCAACAACGCCGACCCCGCCGAAGATCCGCTCCCCGGCTACGTCGAGCTCAAATCCATGGTCTTCGCCGGCCTTTATCCCGCCGACGGCGAGGACTACACGCGCCTGCGCACCGCCCTGGATAAGCTCAAGCTCAACGACGCCTCTTTGAGCATGGAACCCGAAAACAGCGGCGCCCTGGGCTTCGGCTTCCGTTGCGGCTTTCTCGGTCTCATGCACCTCGAAATCGTCCAGGAACGCCTCGAACGCGAGTACGACCTGGACCTGATCGTGACGGCCCCCAGCGTCGCCTACGAGGTCCTGCTTACCAACGGAGAGGTTATCCGCATCGACAATCCGTCTCTGCTCCCGTCGCCCAACTCCACCTCGGAAGTCCGCGAACCCATCCTCGGCGTCACCATCGTTGCTCCCTCCCGTTCTGTTGGCGCGATTATGGAGTTGATGCACGCCCGCCGTTCCGAGTTTCGCCGTATGGAGTACATGCAGGGCGGCGCCGGGTCCAACGGAGACTCCGATTCGGGGGAGACCGACGCCCAGGACCGCGTCGTCATGGAATACACCATGCCCCTAGCCGAAATGCTGGCCGACTTCTACAACCAGCTCAAGTCCCGCACCCAGGGCTACGCCTCGCTCGATTACACCTTCGAGGGCTACCGCGCCGCGCCGCTGGTCCGCATCGACATCCTGGTGAACCAGACCCCGGTGGAAGCCCTCAGCATGATCAGCCACCGCGACAACGCCGTCGTTCAGGGCCGCGGCATCGTCGAAAAACTGCGGACCACCATACCCCGCCAGATGTTCGAGGTGCCCATCCAGGCCGCCATCGGCAGCCGCATCATCGCCCGCGAGACCGTCCGAGCCATGCGCAAGGACGTCCTCTCCAAGTGCTACGGCGGCGACATCACCCGCAAGCGCAAGCTGCTCGAGAAGCAGAAGGAAGGCAAGAAGCGCATGAAGCGCGTCGGCCGCGTCGAAGTCCCCCAGGAAGCCTTCCTCAGTCTCCTCAAGATCGGCGAAGACGGCTAGATCTCAAAACCCCCGACACCCTAGCCAACGCAAGAGGGGCCGCGCGGTGCGGCCCCTCTTGCGTTGAACCGTCGTCCGGAAAGCGTCACAGGATGTGATACAGCATCCGGTGATCCCGTAGCACGTCCTGGGCAAAGTCGTTGTCCACCTCGCGCCACACCGAGTGGATGTGGTTAGCCTCGTTCTGGAAGTTGTCGAACTCCACGATGAACTGCCCGCCGTGGATCCGGTAGTAGTGATCCCGGCTGCGATCCAATGCGCCTGCCCACACGAGGCGGTAGTCGTCCAGGCCGGTATCGCGTATGGTCGCCAACCGCTGCTCCGCAACCGGCGCAGGAACCCCGTTCACGTATTCCCCGATCAAGGCCATCAGGGATTTCCCGCTGCGTCCCGTTCAACTCATGGCACGCGAGCCCTTCATCGTCGTGGATGGCCTGCTTGGTGCTGTTATACCCCAGGATGTCCCAGGGAGCCTTGTCGTGGATGACCGCTTTGCCGCGCTGGCCGGCGTCCAGCGAACCGATCAGCTCTATCGCCAGGTCTTCCCGCCGGCCCAGTATCCGCAGCCCCTCTTTAGGACCCTTGCGCACCTCCGCCGGATTCGCGCCCAGGAAAAACGGCGTCACCGCGATCACCTGGTCACCCCACACGCTGTAGTGAATCGACAGATGGTGTCCTTCCACCCGCCATCCCCAGGGGTCGTGCCGGCCCGGGTCGCCGAAAACCGTCCAGTAGTACAGCTCGGGATCCCGCGGCCAGGTCACCTGCCCCCACTCGGCTTCCAACGGACCCAAAACCAGCTCGTGCTCGATGATCGAACGCGCCTGCTGGTTCGACTCCTCGGTCAGGCCGGTCGCCAGCAAGTCCATCGCCAGGCTGCGCTGCTGCTCCGTCATGTCGCGCAGCGGCAGCCCGTGCCGGTTCAGCGGCGGGTAGTACCAGAAGAGCCGCTCGCCGTCCATGTAGTGGTAGGTCGCCTTCCCTCGTTGGTCGCTGTCCAAACTCGCCACCCAACGGCGAGCGGCGTCCACCATCGCGGCGGTAACATGGAGATGCGGATGCGTAAATCGGCCAGTTGTCATCGCGGATGACCTCCTGCTAGATGCTGTTGTTGAACGTTGCCGCAGTGTAGGAAAGCCCATCGCGGGGTGTCAAGGATGCCCAATTGCCACAAATATGACAGCGTTATTGCGCCAGGTCTATAATGTGCGCCCCATAACTCCATCCCCACACGCACATAAACGATGCCCCATGCCCACCTTCACTGAACGCCTCCGCACCGCCAGCGAGACCGCGCGCAGCCTCCTCTGTGTTGGGCTCGACCCTGACCCCGCGCGCATGCCGATTGCCGACACCATCGAGTTCAACCGTTCCATCGTATCCGCCACCGCAGATCTTGTCTGCGCCTTCAAACCCAATCTGGCCTTCTACGAGGCGTTGGGTCTACTTGGTTGGCGAGCGCTGGAGAAAACCGTCCAGCACATCCGCGCCGAGGCTCCTCACGCCATCATCATTGGCGATTGCAAGCGGGGCGACATCGATTCCAGCGCCGCCGCCTACGCCACCGCCATGTTCGACGTCTGGGGATTCGACGGAGTCACCGTCAACCCTTGGGGCGGTATGGACACCGTGGAACCCTGGCTCACCAAGCCCGAGAAGGGCGCGTTCATCTGGTGTCGCGGCTCAAATCGCGGCGCGGCGGACATCCAGGACCTTGCGGTCAGCGGTGTGGGCAACCTCACCCAGCCGGTCTACCTCCGCTTGGCCCGGCGATCCCAGCAACGCGCATCCCAGGGCAATCTCGGCCTCGTGGTCGGCGCCACTGCCCCGCAGCAGTTGGCCGATGTCCGCCGCATTTGCCCGGACCTGCCCCTGCTGATCCCTGGCATCGGAGCCCAGGGCGGTGACTTGGCCGACTCCGTCCGGTGCGGCGTGGACTCCCTCGGGCGTTTGGCGGTCATCAACGCGTCGCGTTCCGTGATCTACGCCTCGGCCGGCGCTGACTACGCCTCTGCTGCTCGACACGCCGCCTCCGGCCTGCGGGACGATATCAACTCCACCCTCGACGCCATAGGATTGGGATGGCAGTGATGATCGATGTCGGAGACTTGCAACCCGGCGATGTCGTTCGCCTGAAAAAGCCCCATCCGTGTGGCGGCTACCTCTGGCACGTCAACCGCGTCGGCGGCGACATCGGTCTCCGCTGCCAGACCTGCGGCCACTATGTCATGACCCCTCGGTTCCGTATCCTCAAGCGCATACGGGAAATCACCCGCCCGACCACAGACTCCGCTGAGCAGCCCAACCAGTGAAGGCCGGTTCGTTGCGGTCCGCCCTGGGACGCCGGGGCCGTTACCATGGCGTGGCGCTGCTGTGCGCTGTGGTGGCGGTGAACAGCTTCGGCATGGGCGCCATCTCGCCCGTGTTGCCGCTGTTCCTGGAGCGCGAATACGGCGTGTCGGCGACCGAGGTCGGGATCGCCGTGGGCTTCTTTTTTGGCATGGGCCGTCTCATTACCAGCCTGCCCGCCGGATATCTTTCCCAACGTTACGGACGGCGGCGCATCCTTGCTTTGGGCGCGGCCATCAACCTCGTGGGCGCGGCCATGGTGGCCGTGTCCTTCAGCTATTTTTGGCTCACCGGCTGGCGCTTCGTCTCCGGATTCGGCGGTAGCATTTTCCTCACCATCGCCACCATTTACCTCCGCGACGAGGCCACGCCCGAAACGCGCGGGCGCCTGCTCAGCCTGCAGGAACTGAGCATCTTGGCCGGCCAGACCCTCGGCCCGCTCCTGGGCGGCTATCTCGCCACCATATTCGGATTGCGCGTCCCACTCTACGCCCAGGCCGTGCTGATGGCCGTCTCATTGTTGGTCATCCTCCTGGCGCTGCCCGAATCCCGCTGGCGCGAACAGGCCGCCACCCAGCAGCGCAGGCAGAACCGCCCCACCGCGCCCGCCGCCGGCGCTCCTACCGGACCGGATGCGCCCGGTGACACTGGCCGAGGCGCCATCTGGCGCCTGATCTTCAGCCCCGCGTTCATCTTCGTCGGCTTGTTCGCTCTGATGATCGTCGCCAATCGCCAGGGCGCCCGGTTCAGCGTGATGCCCCTGTTCGGGCGTCACAAGGGCTTCGGCCCCGACCACCTCGGATTGTGGATCAGCCTTACCCACGTCCCCCAGTTTTTCACGACCATGATTTCCGGCTACATCTCCGACCGTTTCGGACGCAAGGTGCCCATCCTGCCCTCCATTATCCTGCTGTGCCTGGGCATCGCCGCATTCGTGTGGGCCGGAAACCTGTGGCAACTCCTCCTGTCCGGCGTCCTCCTGGGTATGGGCGAAGGCCTGGGCAGCCCGGCCGGTACCGTCTTCTTCGCCGATATCGCTCCCCCGGGAATGGAAGGGGTAACCATCGGTCTGCTGCGGACTTTCGGCGGCTTGGGCACCATGGTCGCGGCGCCGGCCCTGGGCGCCATCGCCGACACCACCAGCTTCCCCACTGCGCTGTGGATCGACGCCGTAATCCTCGCCGCCTCCGGTATCGGTCTGTTGCTCTTCGTCCGCGAGACCTACCGCCGCCGCCGCAGTTAGAAACGAGCCCCTCGCCGGCATTGCACCCTCCCGGTGCTTGCCCGCCAATCGGCGTTACTTGAATTTCATCCCGGCGTCACCCGATCGTCCGAGAACGGCGCATGTTCCTGCCGGACTACCCCTCGGTAACGGGCGCGCTACGCGTTGTGTCGCGAGTCAGCCGTCTGGGTAGCCGCTTCGGCCAATATGGCCGGGTGACTCAACCGTACCCTGGTCAGCAGCAGGCACCCAATGATTAAAAACAGCGCGCTCGCCCCGAGTAACGCAGTGTAACCGTACCCCGGGCCGAACCACACGGCCACCAGGTCGGGCAACGGACCGATCGCTTTGGCCCCTGCCGCGCCTACTAACGTGCCCAGGTTCACCACTCCCATGTGCTGCGCCTCTCGCCCCGGCGTCCCCAGGTCGTTGGCCATCGCCCAATGGGCGGTCAGAATTATACCCACCGCTCCGCCGACCACACTTGCCACTAGCACCGCCAAGAGGTAGGTGCTGACCCACATCATCGCGATTGTGGCCACAACCGCGATCGACGCGCCCACGGCAAGTATTGGTTTTCGCCCGATCCGGTCCGACAGCAAGCCCGACGGGTAGGTCGTGAGCACCAGCATCCCGCCGATCCCGATAATGGCCACCCCCAGCGCCTGCGCCGGATTTTCCACCTGCACCTTGTCCCTGAGGAAAAACAGCCCGTAGGTCGTGAAAATCACCACCGCCGCCATGAATGCGATGCGTGACGCTACAAACCACGGCAGGTCCGGATGCAGTCGCGCCATGCTCGTGGTCTCCGGGAATGCCATCGCGGCGCGATGGAACGTCGCCGCGGCAACTCTACCCACAATTCGCATGCGTCGGCGAATGGTCAACGAGGTGACCGTCGCCGAAACGAGTATGACCGCCGCAAACATAGCCAGAGTCATCCACAGCCAGTAGGCAGCGTCGGGAACCGCGTAATGGCCAACCATCAGCCCCGCCAGGGACAGCACGGTGGCTCCCCCCAATGCCTCCAGCAACGTTTTAATCGACGCTGCCTCGCCCATCCGGTTCGCCGGCACCAACTCGCGGATGCTGGCCAGGTACGGCGAATATGCGATGCCCGAGTTGATCTGGATGAATAGCCACACCACCAGCAAGCTGCTGTACGTAAGGGGTGTTGCCAGGGCGATCAGGGCCACCGGGATACACACGCAGGCCCAGAGCATGTAGGGAAGCCGACGCCCCAGTCGCGACCTCGTACGGTCACTGGCCCAGCCAACCGGCACCTGCACCAACGCCGCCGCCACCAGCCCGGCCAACCCCAACACGCCCAGCAGCGTGTTCTTGGCCGCCTCGGGAGCCACTTCAAGCACCAGAATGGGCAGGACAACCGTGTCCATCGCCAATATGAAACCGGCCAGCCCGAAGCTGTAGGCATTCAATCGGACCAGCGCCCACTTTCCCCAGGTTTGCGTACCCGCCGCGGACTCGGGCAGTGTGCTGTAACTGTATGCGTTCACAGTGGCCTTATGAGTTCTGTTATTCGTCGTCTGATGAATCGGCCCTATGCTACAATGCGGCGGCCGGGGTATCAAACCCGGCTTGTCCGTATTTCTCTGGCGACTACACCTTCATGGACCGGTCAACGAGAAGTCCCACGCGGTCGGTTTCCATGACGGGTATGGCCTATCCGGGACGGGTTGGGCCCATCCAGGCGCCATTCCCGCTTCGCCGAGCGCATCCCTCACCGTACACTACAGAGGCATCCTCACCGTGCGTATTTGCTCATTGCTCCCCAGCGGCACCGAAATCCTTTTCGCACTGGGCCTGCAGGATCAGATCATAGGCGTTACCGACCTTTGCGACTATCCCTCGGAAGCCGCCTCGATCCGGGTCGTCTGCCGCAGCCGCATTGATCCCTCGATCATGTCCAGCGAAGAAGTCGAGGCCGAGATGCACCGCATCCTGTCCAGCGGCGAAAGCCCCTACGACTTGGACGTCGATTGGCTCCAGTCCGCGTCCCCCGACCTAGTGATCACCCAGGATCTTTGCTACTTCTGCGAAATCGACGCCGACACGGTCCACCGCGCCGTCGAACCCATTTCTGCGCCACCGACCGTCCTAAACCTGAACCCCCGGACTCTGGATGAAATCCTGGATAGCTTCCTGGAAGTGGGAGCGGCCTGCGGCGTCCCGGATCGCGCGCGCCTCCTCGAATCGGATCTCAAACAACGCATCGAGGCTGTGGCCCGCCAGATTGACCGGGCCCGTTCCCGGCCCGCGGTGTTCTCGGTGGAGGGCGTCAAACCCCTCGTTATCGGCGGCCATTGGGTTACCGACCTGCTGCTACGCGCTGGCGGACGCTTGCCCGAAAGATTCGCCCCCGGCTGCCCCGCCGAGCGCATCTTCTGGGAGGATGTGGTCGCGGCCCAACCGGACAAATTCTACATCGACCTGTGCTCTTCCGACCTCTCCCGCAGCGTTCGCGAAATTCCCTGGCTCGCCGCCCAGCCCGGCTGGAACGACCTGCCCGCCGTGCGCTCTGGCGAAGTATACCTGATCGATCATAGTACCCTGAGCCGTCCCGGTCCCCGGGTCGTCGATGGTCTCGAACTGCTCGCCCAACTCACTCACCCTGACCTATTCGAAGGCCATATCCCACCGGGCAGCGTCCTGAAACTGGACCCGTCCGCGACTCAATTCGAACCGGATTTCATCGGCCGCGCCTTCAAACCGTGGCCCAACACCGCTCCCATCGGCGCCCCGACGGCCGGCATGGCGATCTCTTCGCCCGCGGCCTGACTATCTGGCATTAGTGATATTGGGCGGGTATAATCATCGCCAACCTAACCGGGGGTAGATGTACAGTGGTTAGTCACGATGAGTTTCGGCAGGCCATGTCAAAGTTTGCGACTGGGGTAACGGTTATCACCACGCTCGACCCGTCGGGCACTCCCCACTCGATGACGGCCAACGCGTTCACTTCGGTTTGCCTGGATCCGCCGACTCTTCTCGTATGTGTGGCCCATAACACCATCACCTACGGGTACGTAGAAGCGCAACAACGCATCGGCGTCAACGTGTTGCGCGAGGAGCAGGAAGAGCTTGGCCGGTACTTCGCCCGCCGCCCTGAGCAGCGGGAAGGTAACCCGGACTATTCGTACACCATGGGAACCCACAACGTGCCCGAGCTCGACGGTTCCATGGTCTTCTTCAATTGCGACATCGTCGGCTCACACGTTTACGGCGACCACACCATCTACGTGGGCGAAGTGCAGGAGATGAAAAGCGGCGATGGCGACGCCAACCCATTGATGTTCTACGACAGTCACTGGTACCATCCCGCCCACGAATAACCCGCCGGACCGCAGCTCGGTTCCAACCATGAAACCATGAGGGCAGGCGCGGAACCTGCCCTCTGGCGTACCGACCTCGGAAAACCCATACTTTACCCGCTCGTCGCGCAAGAACCGCCATGACCACCTCTACCAGCAACCTTGCCAATGGCGACGCGCTGCACTTCGGCGCCAGCATGGCGCTTCCCGCCAGTCGCACCGCCGAGCAGGCGCGCCTCATGGAAGATCTCGGCTTCGAATACATGGGAGCCGGAGAGCACTTCATGCGCGGCCGCCCGCCCGGACCGACCCACGCCGCCCTGCCGTTGCTCGCCGTCGCTGCCGGCGCAACCCAGCGGATGCGCGTCGTCACCTCGGTCACCCTGGCCCCTTTCTACCACCCCCTCATGCTGGCCCGCATGACGGCCACCCTGGACATCGCTTCCGGCGGTCGGCTGACCTTGGGCGTCGGCGTTGGCGGCGAGTTCCCCATGGAATACGAGAACGCCGGCCTGGACATCCGCCGCCGTGGCCGCCGCACCGACGAATGCTTGGACGGTCTCCGCCGTCTCTGGACCGAGGACTCGGTCACCCTCCATGGCCGCCACTACACGTTGGATGAAGCCGCCATCAACCCCAAGCCCGAGCAGAAGCCGCACCCTCCTATCTGGGTCGCCGGCCGCCGTGACGCTGCCATGCGTCGCGCTGTCCGATATGGAGACGGCTGGCTGCCATACTTCTACAGCCCCGACCGCTATCGGGACAGCGTGTCCAGGATTGCCGCCTTCGCCGAGGAAGAAAACC
Source organism: Geodia barretti (assembly GCA_030341885.1). Taxonomy (NCBI): domain Eukaryota; kingdom Metazoa; phylum Porifera; class Demospongiae; order Tetractinellida; family Geodiidae; genus Geodia; species Geodia barretti. Next base: position 18,521 of record CASHTH010002870.1, read on the forward strand.
GCGACATCAGCGACTTCCAGTGGGCATTTTTTCCGTACATCACCCTGGCGCCGACCGAGGAACAGGCAGCCCATGTTGCCGCCGCAGCCCTCGGAAACCAATACCTCTACGGCGGCGATTTCATCAACATCGTGCGCCGCTATTGCCTGCTGGGCACGCCCAGGATGTGCATCGAAAGGTTGGAAGAGTACATCGACGCCGGCGCTCGATATATCATTTTCAGTATCGCCGCGCCGCGCGAGGACCGCCGCCGCCATCTCGAAGTGATTGCTAAAGATATCGTCCCCCACTTCCGCGGACGCTGATTTCACCCGCATATTGTTGACAAAAAACGTCGACGTCTGTGCCGATGTTGTATAATGACCTTTGACATCGGCATCAATGTCTAAGTAACAACCGCTCCTGTCCCTCAGCTTCGGAGTAAGTGAGCTAAAATGAGCGTTATTGAACTGCTCGATACTAAATTCGACGGGACACCCGCTACTCAGTCGCCGGTTTCCATTCGGCCTCATGGCGACCGAACCCGACGGGTGATGATGGTGCAGCCTGCATCAGCAGGCGGCAACTTCGAATACATCGCCATCCCCCGCCAGGGCATGCTGTTTCTCTCCGGAGCCCTGGCCCAGTGGGACGGCCCCTACGTCTACGAACGCGATATCTGGTTCGAAGATCGTCTGGGCCGCATGGATCCCGACACGGACCTCGACAACATCGATATCCTGATGCTCACGTCTCTGATCAACGAGACGCCCCGCGCGTATGAACTCGCTCGGCAGGCACGGGAATTCCACCCCGAACTGGTGATTCTCGGCGGCGGACCCCAGATGAGCCCTCTGCCCGAAGAAGCCATTGCCCGCGGCGGCTTCGACGCCATCGTCAACCGCGAGGGCGAGGACATCATCGGCCAACTGTGTGACATCCTGCTCACGTGGCGCGATGACCGCAAATACCAGTACCTCGAGCGCGTGGCCGGAATTTCCTTCATGCGCGACGGGCACGTGACGCAAACCCGTCGCAAGGGCCTCGTCGCACCTGACTTCGTGCCCCTGCCCGACTTCCGTTCCATCCGCGGCCTGTCTCCCATCAATCCGATGGCCGGCGGCGTGTTGGAAACCGTGCGCGGCTGCACCGAAAACTGCTCGTACTGCCAGGTCATCCAGCAGTTCCTGGGTTATCGCCTCATCGATCGCGACACCGAGTTCCGGCGCCTCAAGCAATTGGAGGAACTCGCCGCCGACGGTCTGATCCATACCGGCCGCAACGGCAAGTTCAACGTCTTCATTTCTGACGACCTCCATACTCCCCCGCTGCGGGCCGTGAAGTTCCGCAACGAACGCTTGGAACGCCTCAAGGGTTGGGCCAGCCGCACCACTTCCATGAACATGATCTGCCAGGCTCGCGCCGAGATCGGTCAGGATGATGAGTTGGCCGACGCCCTCCTGGATGCCAACGTCAAGATGCTCTACCTCGGCGTCGAATCCAACAACGCCGAAAGCCTCGCCGCCGTTCGCAAGCGGCAGGAACCCGGCCAGATGCAGAAGGATCTGGTCCACCTTAACGAAACGGGCTTCTCCGTTGTCGCCATGACCATCATCGGTCTCCCTTACGACACCGAGGAATCCATCATGACCTTGGCCGACTGGGTGACCCAGCACAGCCGGTACCAGACCGCCAACCTCCTCACGCCGTTGCCCGCCACTTCCAACTGGGACCTGAAACCTCTCAACGCGGAAGGCGGCCCGTTGCAGGAGGGCGAGATGCGGCCCTACGAGCTCTATACCGGCCGCCAATTGGTCCACGAGGACGATCGCTGGAGCATGGCCGAGAGCCGCGAGCTGTTCGACAATTACACCGCCAAGCTCACCTCCATCGACGCTCTCTATGGTCGTATCTTCCGCATCCTCGGCAATTATCGGCTTCGCCAGGCCCGCGGCGTGCAGGACCTTTCCGAGGCCACGGAGACCATGCGCAACTGGTCCCACCAGGTGGAACAGGCCGGCAAGGAACTCGGAGAAAACCTCAACCTGCGCGTCACCGAACTGTCCGATACCCTGCGCTCGGTCAGCCAGCCCCTGTCCAACATGGGCTCCGACTTCATGGACAATCTCAGGACCAGGATCAACGAGACCTCGGAGGCCCTGCGGGTCTACGCCGAACGGGCCGACAGCGGGAGCAAAGACGTCGCCACCGGCATCTCCAACCGCGTCGGCGAAGTGACCGAGATGCTCAATGGCGTCCTCGATTCGGCCACCCATCGGCGCAATCCCAACCAGGCCAGATAGCATGACGTCCAGCGGCGCCTCCGGCAGGAGAGTGGTGGTCACAGGCTTGGGGATGATCAGCCCGTTGGGTCTGAACGTTGGCGACACTGGTGCGCCGTCGCCGCTGGACAGTCTGGCATCGACTACATCACCGGCTTCGACGCCGAGGCGTTCGATACCCGGTTCGCCGCTGAGGTCAAGGGGTTCGACCCCGAGAACTACCTCGAGCGCAAGGAAGCCCGGCGCATGGACCGGTTCGCCCAGTTCGCCGCCGTGGCCGCCCAGGAAGCCTGTGCCCAAGCCGAACTCAAACCTCGCGAAATGGACCGTTATAGCGTCCACGTCGTGGTCGGCAGCGGTATTGGCGGTATATCCACCCTCACCGAGCAGCACAAGGTGCTGCTGGACCGGGGACCCCGCCGCGTCACCCCGTTCCTGATCCCCATGATGCTCGCCGACATGGGTTCCGCTCAGGTCTCCATGGTAACCGGCGCCATGGGCGCCAACTACTGCATCACATCTTCCTGCAGCAGCGGCGCCGACGCTATCGGCGTCGGGTGGGACCTGATCCGCCACGGCAAGGCCGAAGTTGTCCTCGCCGGTGGCGCAGAAGCGCCCGTAGCCCCATTGTCCGTCGCCGGATTCAACGCCCTGCGCGCCCTGTCCCGGCAAAACGACAACCCCAAGGGGAGCCAGCCAGCCGTTCAATCGAACCCGGGATGGCTTCGTCCTGGCCGAAGGGGCAGCCATCATGGTCCTGGAGAGCGTGGAACACGCCGCCGCCCGCGGCGCCGAACCCATCGCCGAACTGCGCGGCTACGCGGCCACCAGCGACTCCCACCACCTAACCGAACCCAACCCCACCGGGCAGAGTGCGGCCACTGCGGTGACTGAGGCTCTGGCCGCCGCCGGACTGCAACCCACCGACGTCGATTACCTCAACGCCCACGGCACCTCAACGCCCTTGAACGACTGGCACGAAACCAAGGCGCTCAAGTTGGCCCTCGGTGATGAGGCGTACCGCATTCCCATCAGCAGCACCAAGAGCATGACCGGCCACCTCCTCGGCGCCGGCGGGGCGCTGGAAGCCGCCTTGTGCACCAGGGTTCTCGCCGAAGGTCTGATGCCGCCAACCATCAACCTCGACGACCCCGACGACGAGTGCGACCTGGATTACGTTCCCAACGCCGCGCGATCGGGCGACGTTAACGTCGTGCTCAGCAATTCATTCGGGTTCGGCGGTCACAATTCCGTGATCGTTCTGACCCGGCCCGGTCTGTGACCTCCACGCGGCACACTCCCCCGTCCAAGCGCTGGCTGCTTCCGCCCCGGCCTGACGGCCACCGCCTCGCGTCCGATCTGTCGGTCCCCGCCGTCCAATTGCTCCTGTCCCGCGGAATCGGCGACGATGCTGCGTTGGCCCGGTTCTTGGACCCTCCCGACGTACCGTATTCGCCCGATTCCCTGCCCGGCGTGGACCTGGCCGTGCCCCGGCTCGCCTCCGCAGTCAACTCCGGAGAAACCGTCGCGGTCTTCGGCGATTTCGATGTGGACGGCATCACCGGCACCGCAATCCTCTGCGAAACCCTGCAACGCCTCGGAGCCAGGGTGATCCCCTACCTGCCCGATCCCGTTGCCGAGGGCCATGGCATGACCCCACTGGCGGTTGAACGCCTCATCTCCCGTGGGGCATCGCTCATCGTCACCGTCGATTCCGGCGTCAGCAATGCGGCGGAGGTCGCTCTCGCCAATCAGCAGGGTACCGATGTCATTATCACGGACCACCACGTGCCCCCTCCCCAACCGCCCGATGCCGTGGCCATCGTCAACCCCAGGATGACCGGCAACCGGTATCCTTTCCCCGATCTGTGCGGCGCCGGTATCGCCTACAAGCTCGCTGCGGCCCTGTTGCGCCATCTTGGCCAACCTGACGACCCATCCCTGCTGGAACTCGCCGCCCTCGGCACCATCGCCGACCTCGTGCCATTGCGCGACGAGAACCGACACATCGTTCGGAAAGGACTGGACCTCCTCCCTTTCACCACTCGGCCCGGCCTGCGTGCTTTGCTGCGTCGGGTAAACCTCGCCAACCGTCCCATCCGCGCGGAGAACGTTTCATTCCAGATCGCCCCCCGGCTCAACGCCTCCGGTCGGATGGCTCATCCCGAAACCTCGCTCAACCTGCTCCTCACCGGCGACGAACGCGAAGGCGAGGCGCTCACCAGCCAGTTGGAACAATACAACGCCCGCCGCCGCGACCTGACAACCCGTTCCGTGGACATCGCCATTGAACAGGTCATGGCTTCCTCGCCCCTGCCGGCGATCATCATCAGCTACGACGATGCGTATACGCCCGGAATCAACGGGCTCGTTGCCGGACGCCTGTCCGAACTGTTCAATCGCCCGTCCATCTCCTTGGCCCGCGCCGACCCCGACCACCTCGTCGCCAGCGCCCGCAGCTCTGGTGATTTCAGCCTCATCAACGCCATCTCCCAATGCGACGATCTCCTGGTCCGCTATGGCGGACACCAGGCCGCCGCCGGCTTCACCGTCCGCAATGACCTCTACGCCGAAGTCGTGGACCGGCTTACGGGCATCGCCAACGCGCAGATGGGTCTATTCGGACCTGAGCCTTCCCTGGAAATTCACGCTGAGGGTACCCTGGACGAACTGCTCAGTCCCTCAATGGCGGAGCTATGCGCCCGCCTGGAACCCTTCGGAAAGGACAATCCTGTTCCCCGCTATTTGACGCGCCGGGCTCGAGTCCTCAATTCGGGATATGTCGGCGCCAACGGCCAGCACCTGAAGCTGCACGTCAGTAGCGGCAGCCGTTCCATCGACGCCCTGGCGTGGAATTATCCCGGTGATTGGGGCGGCTACGACGCGGTTGACCTCGTCTTCCAACTCGCCGAGGACAGCTATCGCGGCGAGCGCCGCAATTACCTGCGCGTGGACGACCTACGTCCCGCAGCGTAAGCCCACTGGCTCAACGCCCGTTTGCCGCCGGCGAGGCGGAGCCGCGCCCGGCTCCAGGGCTAGTTGGACCGCCGCCGAGGCCGCGTCTCACCGCCCCGGGTCGGCCGGACCAACCGAGCCCGGTAGATCAGCAGCGGCACGGTCACGAGCATGATCGCCAGCGCCACCAACTGCGCCTCGTTGAACCCGAAAATGTACGTGTTCTGTTCCTGCCGCACGAATGATATGAAAAACCGTCCCGCCGAGTACCCCGCGAAGAACAATGCGAACAGCATTCCCCGGGGCCTTACTCGATCCCTCAGCAACCACAGGACTCCCGCCCATACCAGGCAGAATATCAGCTCGTAGGCCACCGCCGGATGCGACGCCGGCCGGCCGAAACCCAGGCTGTCCGGATCGGTGTACACCCACGCCCACGGTAGGTCCGAGAAACTCGACCAGTGCTCGCCGTTGATGACGTCGCCAATTCTACCGATGGCCAAAGCGATCAGCAGCGCCGGCGCGGTCACGTCCGCAAGATGCGAAACCGGCGGCATCTGCGCCACCGCCCGGTGCATTCCCGTCCAGCGCAGCCCCGGGTTGTCACAGAAACTGATCAGCCACTGCGCATTCCGCAGCATGATGTACGCCGCGCCCCCGACGAACCCGCCCAGGTACGCCCCAAATATCGCGATCCCGCCATTCCAGAAGTAGACAATTCGGATCGGATCGTACTGGTACACGTCGTCCCAGAAGTCGACGACGTGCAGTATCCGCGCTCCGACTATCCCGCCGATTATGCACCACGTCGCCACCGACAGGATCGCGTCTCCGTCGAGCCCGTCTTTCCGGCCCCAACGCCAAGTCAGGTACACGGCAACCGCAACTGCGATGAACGTGAAAAAGCCGTGCCAGGACAATATGAACCCGGCGGTGCGAATGATGTCCGGATCAAAGGGTATGCTGATTACCGCAAGAATATCCATTGGCGATTGGTATCTCCGTGATCGTCGGTTTAGACCTGGTTGATCGTTGGTTGGACTTGGTTGATCGATGCCGCCCTGGGGCGGTCCTCGGGGCTAATCGTCCGCACAAGGTACGCTGTGGCGTCGGTGCCCTGCAAGGACTCGGCCACCCGGATACGCTCAGTTTCCGAAGACGGCATGGTGTATAGCGTTGGTCCCGCACCGGACAGTCTCGGCGGATACCGCGTCACCGCCGCCACTGAGTCCCATACGCTTCCCAGCCCTGAAAAGATTTCTCGCGCCGCCCTTTCGAACGCGTTGCAGCAATCCTCGGACGTCAACGCCTGCCCACCGGATCGACTCGCTATTCGCCGCGTTCTGCTCCCGTCCGAAAAATCCCCCGGTCGCAGCGCCCGGTACATCGTGGGCGTCTTGACATCGATGCTGTCCGCCGGAACCACCAGCAACACTTCAGTGGCCGGCAGCGCTGGCAAAGGCGCAATCTCGTCTCCCCGCCCGGTTCCCATCGCCGTTCCCCCGTTCAGCAAGAACGGCACGTCGGACCCCAACCCAGCCGCAATCTCGGCCAGTTCCGCCATCCCCAGTTTCAACCCCCATAGTCGGTTCAGCCCCAACAACGCCGCCGCCGCATCCGCCGACCCGCCGCCCAATCCCGAAGCGACGGGAATTCCCTTTTCGATGTGTATGCGCCCCCGTGGAACCGCGCCAACCCGACTGGCCAGCGCCACCGCCGCCTTCCACGCCAGGTTGCTCTCCCCTAACAGGCTCGGCTCGTCGCACTCTACTTCCAGCTGCGCGGCTTGGCTGATTACCAGCGTATCCGCCAGGTCCACAGTCTGCATGACCGTGGCCACGTTATGGTAACCATCATCGCGCTTGCCGATGACTTCCAGCGTCAGGTTCACCTTGGCGTACGCCTTGAGCGTCAGCGGTTCACGCGCCATGAACGCAACCCACCCGGACGTTAGGCGTTCCGAGATCTCGGAACGCCGGCAGGCCACTTGGCATCCAGTGCCGCCCACTCCGCGATTTCCAGCGTCGCCGGACGCCTTTGCGGATCGATCTCCGCTGCGTCCAGCGCGGCGGCCACCGTCTCCAGTGACGCTCCCGTCCCTTGCGCCACCGAGTTGCGCAACTGCTTCCGTGGCGCGCTGAACCCGGCCCTCACCAGCGCGAAGAAATCCCCCGTATCGACCACCGCAGCGGCCGGTTGCGGACGCACCGCCAGTTTCAGCACGGTGGAGGAAACCTTTGGCGGCGGTCGGAAACTCCGTGCGGGGACCTGCACGACCACCGAGGGTTCGGCATAGAACTGTGTCGCCACCGACAACAACGTGAACTCCCCGGGTTTGGCGTTCATGGCGTCCGCCACTTCCCGCTGTACCATCACCACCATCAGCGTCGGTGGCCTGACCGTTTCCAGGAACCTGCGCACGATCGGCGCGGCCGCGTAGTACGGCAGGTTGGCTACCACCTTGTAAGGCGTTTCCGAACCGACGAGTTCGTCTGGGACGATCTCTCTCCCGTCCCCGGGCCTGACATCCAGGTTGGACGGGAACCCCAGCCTCCCTGGCAGTTCCTCGGCCAAACGTTGGTCCAACTCGACCGCAACGACTTTGCCAGCCTGCTCCACCAGCCTCCGCGTCAATACCCCTGCACCGGGACCAATTTCCAGCACCACGTCGGACCCGTCCGGCTCCGCTGCCGCGACGATCCGCTGGGCGACCCGGGGGTCCGCGAGAAAGTGTTGCCCCAGCGATTTGCGCCGCCGGCGCGAAGGGGTTGAGGCCGCAACGGTTTTCGGCATGCTTCTACAGTGCTGACGACCCTCGGCCACACGTGACCAAGCGAGAATCAAAAAGTGGCCGAGCACCTCCCGTTGGCTGCAGCCTGGGGGCATATCGTCGGGACTGGCTCGGGCCAGGCACTCCCACGGCACCCACGGGACATCGCTTACCGTTGCTGCCGTCAAGCCCTGGCGGGGTTCACGAGCCTGCGCCGCGTGGGACCCGGCCGTCAACACCATTCCCTGGGAAATTGGCCCTTGCGCCTTGCCGAGGGGAGGAATTCCACCCCGCTGTGGCGGGTTGCGGGTTCAGGGCACCGCCAGCTCCCCGTGTAGCACGACCACTCCGAACATGGTATGCCCGCACCCCAATAGTGTCAATCCGCGCCGTTTTTTGGTAGTGAGTCAGTTTGAAATGGCGTATTACAAAACGCAATAATCATGAAACTGCGCAGGAACGTGCCCAGGGTGGATGCCGCCTTCAGCACGCAGCCCAGCACCCGTCCCGTCCGACCAGCACGCAGCTCGTCGGCGTCGTCAATGCAGTCGCCACCAGCCAGCGCGGAGGCCGCCAGCGTCAGCATCTTGTCGCCCGTGTTCGCCCACCCCAGTGCATCTCCCAGGTCCAGATGACGGTCAACCGGTTGCGGCAGGCCCAGGTGCTGGGCCAGGGCGACCGGAAGGAGCAGCCCAGCATTGGCCATCGGGCGGTGGTCGTCGAAGGATATTTGGATGCGGTCGGGGTCGCTGCGTGGTAGCACCCGTTGGGTGGTCCTGGTCTGGGGACGGTTTGGTGTTTCACAAACCATTATCCCTGAAGCCGGGAGCACTTTCTTACACCTACAACCCACCGCCGCACTCATCTTTTCGGTGGATTGGGGGTTACGTCTTCGACGTCGCCCTTAGCGTAACTTCTTTCTTACCGTCCATGCTGGTACAACGCACGGCCACATTTGGGGGCTTGTCGGCGGCGAGATCCAAACGATCCCCGGGAGAAGTCGGACGGCGTGATCAGCAGAGGATTTCCCAAAAGGTGGCGAACAACTGGAGTGCAAACCCAGCCACCAACAGGATCGTACCGGCGAAAGCCCACTTCCGGCTCAAAGATTTTCTTACCCGGAGTTCTTCAACCGGGTCAGCATCAAGTAGGTTCCCATATTGAAAAATAAACAACCGCGACCCGTTTGGGGATGTCGTCCGGCGGCGGATTAGGCGACATGATGATTCTGGGACTGAAAGGATCCCCTTTGATGAACACAATCAACACTCCAATCATGTCCATGAACAAACCTATCGGCTGCAGGAATGGCACCAATGAAACTATCAGCGGCACGATCTCCAATAGTATTCTCCTTCATTTGGTTCGGCGTCGGTTGCACACGATCGCATTGTCGTGCGCATGGCGCGTCACGGCCTCAAGTGGACGCTAGAGCTGATCGACGAGGGCGTCGCCGCGTACGGCCGTCTGATCCCGCAGGCCCTAGCCCGGGCCGGCTGCATTATGTACCAGGAAGAGTTCCTAAACCCCAATCCACCGAAGAGATGATTGTGGCAGTGTGCTGAAGGGATAAGAAAGCGCTCCCGGCTTCAGGGATAATGGTCTGTGAAACACCAAACCGTCCCCAGACCAAGAGCACCCACAAGATGCCACCATCCAACGACCCTGACCGCATCCAAATCGCCTTCGACGACCACCGCCTGGTGGCCAATGCTGAGTTGCTCCTTGCGGTCACTCTGGCCCAGTACCTGGGCCTGCCGCAACTGGTTGACCGTCATCTGGACCTGGGAGATGCACTGGGACGGGCCAACACCGGCGACAAGATGCTGACGCTGGTGGCCTCGGCGCTGGCCGGTGGCGACTGCATTGACGACGCCGACGAGCTGCGCACCGGCGGGACGGCTGGCGGAACTGCCCGGGTGCTGGGCTGCGTGGTGAAGGCGCCATCCACCCTGGGCACGTTCCTGCGCAGCTTCCGGTGGGGCCACGCTCGCCAACTGGACCGGGTGAGCCGAAAGTTGCTGGCCCGGGCCTGGGGTGCCGGAGCCGGAGCCGGACCCGGCGACGGGGAGTTGACCATCGACCTGGACTCCACCATCTGCGAGAACTATGGTCTGACCCAGGAAGGGGCGCGCCGTCACGGCTACACCGGCCAGCGCGGTTATCACCCGCTGCTGGCCCGACCGCGCCAAGGCCGCGACAACACCGCTCGCGGCGCCGCCCATTTCCTGCGCGAGACGATGAGCCGAGTGCGCTACGGTGGGGCCACCGGACAACTCACGGTGCGGGCCGACAGCGGCTTCTACACCCACGCCATGGTCGCCGTCTGCCGCAAGACGGATGTCCCCTTCTCCATCACCATCCGCCAGCACCAAAGCCTGCGGAACCTGATCGAGGCCATACCCGAGGCAGACTGGACGCCCATATCCTATTGGATGGACGGCGCCGCCGACGTGGCGGAGACCACGTATGTCCCATTCCAGAACGAGGCCGACGCTGCGCCAGCACGGCTCATCGTGCGGAGGGTGGGGCCCACGCCCAACTCCCAACTGGCCCTGTTTGCCACCTACAGCTATCACGGTTTCATCACCGACCGGGAAGGCGACACCCTGGAACTGGAGGCCGACCATCGTCGTCACGCCGAGATCGAGGATGCCATCCGCGACCTGAAGTACGGCGTGGGACTGAACCATCTCCCCTCAGAGCGCTTCGCCGCCAACGCCGCCTGGTTGGCCGTCCAGGTGATGGCTCACAACCTGGCCCACTGGACGGCGCGCATCGGCCTGGGCGAGCAGGTGGTGACCACCAAGACCCTCCGACGACGCTTCTTCTCCCTGCCCGGACGCCTCACCCGCTCGGCGCGCCGCCTGACCTTGCATCTGCCGCAGGGCTGGCCCTGCGAAACCCAGTTCACTCGTGCCCTGGCTCGACTGCGCTCCTTGCCGCTCCCTTCCTGACCGCGGCGCCGGCAACCGGCCCGCCACCCTCGCCCTCATCCGCCAGTCAGTCAAAGGTCTCTACAACTCGTGCCGCACACCTGGGCCAGCGAGAGTTCCTTGCTGCCTCCGGCCGCTTCATGCGCGGCTCCCCTCGCCGACCACAGGCCCGCTACCGGCGCCATCCGCCCGAAATCAGACTGGCCGACCCCGTCTCCATCCCTGTCATGTCCCGCTCCAGCGCCCCCACCACTCGCATCGGTGGATTTGGGCTAAGGCAGTCCACACGTCGGAACTGAGTATCCTGCGGCTCACCATCGCGGAGGTCCCGGCAAACCTGCTGGAGTACGACCGCCACGATTGGAAACACTGGACCGACGACGACTGCCAGGACGCCCGCAATGGAGCGCTGGTTGCCGCAAGCCGTGCTGCCGTATCTTTCAAAACCGCCCGGCGATGCCGCGTCGCCGCCGTCGAATGGCTTGCACCGTACACGACCACCACCGTCGTCACCAACCCCAGCAAACTCGACGTCGACCACATGGCGCCGCTCGGTAACGCCCGCGACAGCGGTGCCTGGCGATGGTCGGCCCAGCGAAAGGAATGCTGCACGAACTACCTCGATGATCCCCAGCACCTGATCGCCGTGACGGCGAGCGCCAACAGGTCGAAAGGCGCACGGGGACCCGAAGATTGAAAACCTGAGGACAGGATTTACTGGCGCCAGTACGCCGTCGACTGGATTACCGTTTACGCCGCTTGAATTGCGAAAAGTCCAGATTAGAGCACATCCCTCGACACGCGCCGCTACGCGAGGGGATAATTCCGCAACTGGCATCAGCCTGGGCGACGAGCAACAAGACTCCCCGGCAGGTGCGGAACTTGAAAGGGCAGGTGCTACGATGACGACCAGCGATACGCGACAGGACCAAGTCTCGGCTCCTTCCAATCTTCAGGAGCTCGTTCCCCAGGAACTGCTCGGCGCGGTGCGGTGGCGGTGCATCGGCCCGCCCCGGGGCGGGCGGGTAGTGGCGGTGGCCGGCGATCCGGTCAACCCCATGGTGTTCTACTTCGGCGCGTGCGCCGGCGGGGTATGGAAAACCACCGACGGCGGGACATATTGGGAGAACGTTTCCGACGGCTACTTCAACACCGCCTCGGTGGGCGCTATCGCCGTGGCCCCGTCCGACCCCAATGTGATCTACGCCGGAATGGGGGAATCCTGCATCCGCGGCGACGTGACCTACGGCGACGGCGTGTACCGGTCCACCGACGGCGGCGAGACCTGGACCAACATGGGTCTATCTGATACCCGTCACATCGCTCGCGTGCGGGTGCATCCAGCCAACCCGGACGTGGTGTACGTGGCGGCGCTGGGACACGCCTACGGCCCCAACGATGAGCGGGGCGTGTTCCGCTCCAGGGACGGAGGGAACACCTGGGAGCAGGTCCTGTTCCGCAGCGAGAACGCCGGCGCCGCGGACTTGTCAATGGACCCCAACAACCCGCGCATACTCTACGCCTCTATCTGGGAGACCCGTCGCACGCCCTGGAGCCTCATCAGCGGCGGGCCGGAGAGCGGCATCTTCAAGTCCGTGGATGGAGGGGACTCCTGGACTGAGATCACCGACAACCCCGGGTTGCCTGGCGGCCTCAAAGGACGTATCGGCGTCGCCGTGTCCCCCGCAAAATCAGGCCGAGTGTGGGCCACCATCGAGGCCGAGGACTGCGGCCTGTACCGTTCTGATAACGGTGGTAACACCTGGGAGTTGGTCAGCGACGAGCGCGATCTGCAAGGGCGTCCCTGGTACTACCAGCACGTCTTCGCCGATCCGCAGGATGCGGACACGGTGTGGATACTCAACTACCAGTGCTGGGAGTCGGTCGACGGAGGACGCAACTTCAGCCGGGTCACTACGCCCCACGGCGACGACCACGACCTCTGGATCGACCCCAACAATCCCCTACGGATGATCGAGGGCAACGACGGCGGCGCGTGCGTCACCTTCAACGGCGGGGAGAGCTGGTCCAGCATCTATAACCAGCTCACGGCCCAGTTCTACCATGTGGCCACCGACAACCAGTTCCCGCACCGGGTGTACGGCACCCAGCAGGACAACACCGCGATCAGCGTGCCCTCCCGCACCAACAAGGGGGCGATCCCCTGGGGGGACTGTTACGTGGTGGGGAACTCGGAAAGCGGCCACATCGCCGTACATCCCCAGGACCCCAACACCGTCATCTCCGGGGCCATCGGCAGCTCTGCCGGCGGCGGCGGGAACCTGCTGCACTACGACCACGCCACCGGACAAGTGCGGATCATAACGGTGTGGCCGGAGCTGTACACCGGATGGGGCGCCCAGGACATGAAGTACCGCTTCCAGTGGACCTATCCCATCCTGTTCTCGCCCCACGACCCGCAGACCCTGTACGTGGCCGGCAACGTGGTGTTCCGCAGCGCGGACCTGGGTGGCAGCTGGGAAGCCATCAGCCCGGACCTGACCCGCAACGACCCGTCCACCCTGGAACCCTCGGGCGGCCCCATCACCAAGGACACGTCCGGCGCCGAGGTCTATGCAACCATCTTTGCCTTTGTGGAATCTCCGCACGAGGCGGGAGTCTTCTGGGCCGGCTCCGACGACGGGCTGGTACACATTTCGCGGGACGGCGGCATCACGTGGGATGCGGTTACTCCCGACGACCTGCCGGAGTGGACGCTCATCTGTATGATCGAGGCATCCCCGCACGACCCGGGCACGGCCTGCCTGGCGGCCACTCGCTACAAGCTGGACGACACCCGTCCCATGCTCTACAGGACCACCAACTACGGTCAGACCTGGACATCGATAACCGTCGGCCTGCCCCAGGATGACTACACCAGGGTGATACGGGAGGACCCCAATCGTCCGGGCTTGCTCTATGCCGGGACCGAGACCGGGGTGTACGTGTCGTTCAACCAGGGGGAAGAGTGGCAACCGCTGCGGGCCAACCTGCCGGTGGTGCCGGTGTACGACCTGGCAATCAAGGACGACAACCTGATTGCCGCCACCCACGGACGTTCCTTCTGGATTTTGGATGACCTGGGCCAGCTGCACCAACTCACCGCATCCCTGGCGGACCAGCCCTTCACCCTAATGCGGCCGCGGGACACCTACCGCGTCCGGACACCGTTCCGGGATCGAAAACCCTCTCCCGGCAAGATCTATCGCGCCGGGCTGGGAGCGGACGTCACCTACAGCGAGTCCCTGGGGAAATCGGGCGAGACTGCGCGTAAATTCTGGGACGCCGGGGAAAATCCACCCGACGGGGTGATGATTCACTACTACCTGAAGGACGCGCCGGAGGAGATAAGCCTCAGCATCCTGGACGGTGACGGGAGCATCATACAGAGCTTCTCCAGCAACGCCACGGAGGCCGACGGGAATGCCCAGGAACCCAGGACCCCGGCCGGGACTGGGATGAACCGCTTCGTGTGGAATATGCGCTACCCGGCCTCCCGCAGGGTGCCCGAAGACAAGACCACCGAGGACGCAGTCGTCGGGCCGCTGGCATCACCGGGGACTTACCAAGTGACGCTGCAGGTGGGCGCCGACTCCCAGACCCAGACCTTCCGCATAGTCAAGGACCCCCGGGTGGAAGCCAGCCAGGAGGATCTGGACGCCCAGTTCCAGTTCCTGATCCAGATCAGGGACAAGGTGTCGGAGACTCATGACGGCATCAACCAGTTGCGCCGGGTCCGGCAGCAGATGGAACAGTGGGTGAGTCGCGCCGAAGGGCATGCCTCGGCGGAGGCGGTAAGCAACGCGGCGGAGGCGGTGAAGGAAGACCTGGGGCAGATTGAAGACCTGCTGATCCAGTCGGCATACCGGGGTGCCCGAGACCGTTTGGATCTGCCGGCACGGCTCAACCGAAAGCTGGTGGAACTCACCGCCGTGGTCGCCAACGCCGACTTTGCGCCCACTCAGCAGACGTACCAGGTCTTTGATTACCTAACCGCTGATATAGACCAGCAACTGGGGGCGCTGCAGAAGGTGATAGACGAAGACGTGGCCCAATTCGCCAACCTGGTCAGGGACCTGGACATACCGGCCATCGCGACGTGAGCGGGAGCCCCGGGCTGATGCGTACCCAGTCTGTCATTGCCAGGAGCGCAGCCACGCGGGCGTTCTTTGGCGACGTGCCAAGATGCCCGGTCATCGACAATTTCTCGGCCACAGTGGCGGGTCCCGAGCCGTTGCATCCTCGCCTAACCCAAGGATTTCTGGAATGTTTCCAGCATCCCGGTTTCGTCGTCGATCCGGCCCGGGTCCATCATCCCAAGGTAGAACGAAGCGTGTCCCGTCAAATGAACTGCTGCTTTGCCCAACCCTCCTCGAAGGTCGCGTGGAAGAAGGGAGCCGACTTCTTGCTCTGGTACATCCACTGGCCTTGGACTCGCACGTATTCCTCTTCGTCGAGACCGGCCCGCCACATCGCCTTCCCGGTGTCTCCCACGGTGCACGGCATGAACAAGTACCACCGAGCCCGGGCAGTATCGCCGGTAACTTCGATCTGCGGGTTCAGACCGTAATGCAAAGCAAAGACGAAGTGGCCGGAGATTCCGCGAAAGAACTCGCGAATTGCCTCCCTTCCCTCGTATTTCCCCAGCCCCTGGCTTTCCCAAGTGGCGTCCTCAACAAACAATGCGGCCAGCCGGTCTGGGTCATAGTTGTCATCGCAAGCGGCGGCGTATTCTGCCTTGAGGTTGCGCAGCGCATCAATATCCTCCAGGCGACGAACCCTGTCCCGCAACTCCTCCACCACCGCTGCCAAGTCGGCTGCTTGATCAGTTGACATCCGATTACCTCGTCCGAGTTTCGTAGATTTCCAGGTCATGATGAGCCTTTAGCACGCAGAAATATATTTGGCAATATGCTTCGGGAAAGAACCTTTTATAGATCGACTCGGGTATCGCAGTGCTGCCCCGCCACAACCCAGTTCGGCCAGTGGTTCGATGTCCGCCTCCATCCCGACGTCTTGTAGACGCGGCTGAACAACTCCACACGATCCGATGGTGCCGTCCACACGCCAAGGACGAAGACGGGGTCGTGTGCGAACGGTAGCGCCTTGGACCGTACCGTGCTCGTTTGCAAACGGAATGCCGCCAAGAAGCACCGGTTACCGTGACCAACTGGTTGTGGGCCTAATGAGTGCTTCCCGAACAACGAGACAGCACACTGCCGTCGAACACAACCGAAAAATGCGCCATCCGATCCGTCTGAGAAATCGCCATAAAGGCCATGAATACGAGCTGTCGCGCCAATTTTCGTACTTCGGACGACCCCAAAGCCCGAAACGGGGTGAGAGCGCGTGTTTTTGTCGAGCCCTGTTCGCAAATCCTGAACTGCCATCAACGATCACAGAACCTGCACCAGACTCCCCCGCGGCCGGGGAGTCGAACGAAGACACACGCGGAGGTCAATTGAGAGGACAGCGACGTTGTGGAAAGCTAAACCGAGGCCAAGGTGAAATCTACATATGGCGAGGCGGGGAGATCGGCTTGGGCGCTGTCAGTCAGTTGTGCTGCGCGAGCCTGAAGGGCGGTCCGGCAGCGCCGCTTGACCCCCTCGCGTCGGTGGGCTAGATCGGTGAAAAAGTCGCCCACCCTTTCCCGCACTGCGGTACGGGTCCCCAGGCACAGGTTGGCGGTAGCCTCCTGGCGCACCCAACCCCAAATGGGGCGATTGGTCAACAATCGGGGCGTTGAAGTAACTGTTCAGACTTGGTGAAGGTGAACGCCACGTTTGCCGCCGCCTGCGGCTCCCCGTGAGCATGAACAGGTAGGATTTCAACAGGGCGGGAGCGTACTGCGATGCCCAGATCCACTCAACTCTGAACAGTTACGCGTTGAAGTCTGGACTATAACTGGGCAGGTTCACCAGGTAGTTCTTCAAAATGCATAGGGGCATCTCATCACATCCGGGGTTCGCTGGCTCCACACTGATCGGGCGACCGGGCGTCGCGGACCCCTCTCCGCACCCACGCTATTCTCACTGCCAACCGGACTCTCCAACTCACAGCGCGGACCGGTGCCAATTGCATCCCGCTAATCGTTGCCAGCGGTACTCGCAAATACGCCCGTGGCCGGCTGAAACAAAGTAACGCCAGGCAGTCACCCGCCTGGCGTTATCCGAATCTGACTTAGCGCGGCAAGCCGCGACGTTGGCGCGTTACGCGCTCGGCGGCGGGGCGGGCGCCGGGTTGTACAGTTCGACCCCGATCGTCGCCGGGAATACACCTGCCAACTCGTCCACCGTCCACCTGCTGTCCTTTTGGATTGTCTTCACCGGCTCCGGCTCGTTCAGCAGCGTCACCAACCCACCGGTCACGTGGAAGACGTGGCCGTTCACGTGCTGGGCCTCGTCGGAGGCCAACCATGTGACCATCGGCGCAACGTCTTCGGCATCGCCGCGCAACCCGCCGCCGGCGGCGATGCCGCGCGCCGACCGCAACGCCCGGGCTTCGTCCGGCACGCTCGTCGTCATCCGCGTGCTTGCCGAGGGCGAAATCGCGTTCGCCGTCACGCCGTAGCGTCCCAGGTCCCTCGCACACACGCGCGTGAACCCGGCGATGCCGTCCTTGGCCGCGCCGTAGTTCGCCTGTCCGCTATTGCCGTACAACCCGGACGTGCTGCTGAACGTGATGATCCGGCCCGACCGCTGCTGACGGAACAGGATGCTGGCGTGCTTCACCACGGTGAACGTTCCCTTCAGGTGTACCGCGATGACGTCGTCCCATTCCTCTTCGGTCATGTTGAAAACCATGCGGTCCCGCAGGATCCCCGCCACCGTCACCACAATATCCAGCTTGCCGAAGTTGTCGACCGCCGTCTGCACGATCTTCTCGCCGCCGGCCATCGTGGCCACCGATTCCGTGCACGCCACGGCGGTGCCGCCCAATTCGCCAATCTCGTTGACCACCTGCTGCGCCACCGAGACGTCGACTCCGCTGCCGTCCACGTTCACGCCCAGGTCGCAGACCACGACCTTCGCGCCTTCGGACGCCATCAACTTCGCGACGCCGCGCCCGATGCCGCGCCCGGCTCCCGTTACGATTGCTACCTTGTCTTCCAGTAGGGGCATTATGTCTGTCCTCGCTTTGTTAGCGATTGTCCCGGCCCAGTCGTCAGTGCGCCGGAACCGTTTCTCAGTAGTTATCGCTGCTGCGCCGGCGCTGGATTCGCGATTCCGGCAGTCAGGTAACCGCGCGCCCGCGCCGAGAGCTCATCCATCTCCCAGTGTCCCGACTCCGTCCAGATCGCTTTTTCCGGTCGCGGCTGCGACATCAGCGACACCGTGTTCCCGTACACCAGGAAGGTTTGGCCGTTGACGTTGGACGCGTAGTCTGAGGCCAGGTAGGCCACGAACGGCGCGATCCCGTCCGGGTCCAGGTTCTGCAGCTCGCCATCGCCGCCGCCGTCTCCCGAGAGCGATGCGACGCCACCACGCGCCCTGATCTCCGCCGCAGATTCGGGAATGGCCCCGATCATCCTGGTGGACGCTCGCGGCGCGATCGCGTTCGCCGTCACGCCATACCGGCCCATGTCCTTGGCCACCACCTTGGTGAGACCGGCGATTCCACTCTTCGCCGCACCGTAGTTGGCCTGGCCGCTGTTGCCCACCAGCCCGGACTGGCTGCTGAAGGTTATCACCCGACCCGACCGCTGCTGGCGGAACAGAATGCACGCGTGTTTGACCACCGTGAACGTCCTTTCAGATGGACCGCGATCACGTCGTCCCACTCCTGCTCCGTCATGTTGAACACCATGCGGTCTCGCAGGATCCCGGCGCAGCAAAACCACGATATCCAGCCGCCCGAAGTTGTCGATGGCCGCTTGCACGATTCGTTCGCCGCCTTCCATGGTGGCCACCGATTCGGTGCACGCCACGGCGGTTCCGCCCGCGTCCCTGATTTCGCCAACCACCACCTCGGCAATCGATTGGTCGAACCCGGTGCCGTCAACGTTGACCCCAGGGTCAACGACCACGACCTTCGCGCCTTCTTCGGCCATCAGCTTAGCGATCCCCCGGCCCACGCCGCGGCCTGAGCCCGTGACGATCGCTACCTTTCCTTCAAGATTGTTGGGCATAGTCGATTTATCCTTTATCTGAATTAGTTGCTCAACCGGCCGCTATCGCCGGCGCGTGTTTCTTACCCGTTGCGGCCGGGAAGCGCTACCGTGGCCGTCCCCGGTGTGGTCTGCTGTCCCTGCGGGTTCTCCAGCCAGACGGTGCAGTCCACCAGGTTCTGCTCTCCCTCCTGGTACACTCGGGTAACGTGTCCCTTGGCTGTTATCGGCTCGTCGGGAAAGTCCATCCCGCGGTATTGGCAGGTCAACCGCCGCAGTGTGGAGCCCGGGCCGGCCCAGCCCGTCACGTACGCTCCGAGCATCGCGTTCTTCAGCGCACCGTGGATGATGATCCCGGGCAACCCGATGCTCTCCGCGTAGTTCCGGTCGTAGTGAATTTCGTAAAAGTCACCCGACGCTCCGGCGTACTGGACCAACTGGCGCGTGGTGGGTTCCCTCACCTCGACCGGAAGCTCCATGCCCTCGCGGACGTCTTCAAAGTAAATCTGCTGGCCCATCGTGTTCCTCCGCCGGTGCTATCGGTCTGCCGTCAGTGCCGTATCGACGTGCTGGTCTGGGTGGCGACGATCGCTCCCGCCTGGTTCCGATATGTAACTTTGATCGTCGAGATGATCATCTGCCCGATGCTGCCCGTGCGTTCCCGAATGTCCTCCACCCGGCCCACCGCCGTGATGACGTCGCCCGGACGCACGTGCTCGAAATACTCCCAGTCGCTGCCCCCGTCGAGCAGCCGGGTGAACGGGATTTCAAAAGGCAGTTCCGGACGCACCGCCCGCATCGCCCGTAGAAAAGTCGGCGGCGCTACTATGCCCCCGGTCTCGGGAGTGCCTTCCGTGTACGCCGGGTTGTCATCCCCGATGGCCTCGGCGAACCTGGCGATGTGCCCCTTCTCAACCGCAGTAGTGGTCGGCGCGCTTTCGACGCCGATCGACTGCTCGCGCATCTCGTCGGTAAGTGTGAAAGAGTTGGTGGACAAAGAGAACCTCCAGCCTGCGCGCACTTCCGGACGCCTCGTCCGGGGCAGCAGGATTCAAGACTCGAAAATTATGGTACGGGGCGGGGCGGGTGTCAAGAAAAACCTGCCCCGGATGGTAGTCCCGGAACCAATTCTTCAAAATCGCTGCCGGAATCGGCGTCCCGACAACGGCTTCCGTTCACCGGGCGCGGGTCCCAACTCGGTCCGCCGCTGCCCACGGTGTGGGTCCATCATCTACCGTGGCCTCCCCTTATCCGCATCGCCACACCCGTCAAAGCAGGGGGCAGCGCGTCGGTCTCGTCGCCATAGCACAGGCTCACGCCAAGAACGATCGCTTCGCTGTGTTGCAACCGCGCACTCTTATTGACGACGAAGACAACCGGATGACCCTGCCAGTGCCGTGCCGCCCATTGACCTTGCCGTCCTCATGTGGCACAATCGGTACCTGATAATAATGATTATATGATTTTGCAGTAGATAACTTTTTGATGCTACGAGGCGCACCCGTGAATGGAGGTGGCCTATTATGTGGACCGGCGACGATCTACAACGTTTGGTAAGCCGGGAACTGAGCGATTATCGGCTGATCGTGGTGTCGAATCGACAGCCGTACGTATTTAAGATGGTGGACGGTGTGCCGCGTGGCGAGATGCCCCCTGGCGGCCTCACCGCGGCCATCGACCCGCTGATGCGCGCTTGCGGTGGAACTTGGATCGCCCAGAGCAACGGCGAAGATGACCTGGCGGCGATGGATGACTCCGGCCGAATTCGGGTACCTACCGATGCCCCTGCTTACTCCATGCGGTTGCTCAACTTGAGCGACGAGGAGAACACGGGCTTTTACTACGGTTTCGCCAACGAGGGCCTGTGGCCGTTATGCCACATCGCCTACACCGAACCCGTATTCGACGCCGAGCACTATGGCTTCTATCAATCAGTGAACCGTCGTTTCGCCGATCTGGTGCTCGACGAGATCAACGACGAGCCGGCCATAGTCCTCATTCAGGACTATCACCTTGCCCTGCTCCCCAGGTACATCCGCGAGGTCAGTCCCGACACTATCATCGGGCAATTCTGGCACATCCCCTGGCCCAATCCGGACATCCTGCGGATTTGCCCTTGGCAGGACGAAATCCTCGACGGCATGTTGGGCAACGACCTTCTGGGTTTCCACCTCTCGGGAGACTGCCAGAACTTCATCAGCTGCGTCGACGCCAACCTGGACGCCCAGGTCGACCCGGAATACGGGCTGATCGACTACCGCGACGAGACCACCCTGGTGCGTCCGTTCCCTATCAGCATCGATTTCGACAACCTCGACACCGAGGCTCGATCCGAAGAGGTCGAAGACGAGATGGCGCGCCTGTCGCGGGAACTGGGATTGAACCGTGGCCGCATCCTGGGCCTCGGCATCGACCGGCAGGATTACACCAAGGGCATCCCTCATCGCCTTCGGGCCGTCGAGCGCCTGTTTGAAAAATGGCCCCAGTACCGCGGCCGGTTGGTTTTCCTTCAGGCCGGAGCCACCAGCCGAACCAGCATCAATTCATACATGCAGCTCACCATCGATATCGAGTCCGCCGTCAACCGCATCAACGAGCGGTTCGGTCACGACGGCTGGCAACCGGTCCTCTATTGGCCCACTTCGTTGCCCTCTACTACCTTCTCCGCCCTCCGGCGTCTCGCCAGTTTCTGCGCCGAGAGCAGCCTTCACGACGGCATGAACCTCGTCGCCAAGGAATACGTGGCCTCGCGGGTTGACGACGACGGCGTGCTGATCCTCAGCGCTTTCGCCGGCGCCGCCCAGGAACTCACCGGCTCCCTGATAATCAACCCCTACGCCACCGAGCAGTTCGCCGAAGCCATCCACCAAGCCCTGACCATGAGCGATGCTGAGCGGCGGATCCGGATGCGTCAGATGCGAAATACGGTCCGCGAGAACAATATTTACAAATGGGCCGGCCGCATCATGATGAACCTCATGCAGGCCAGCACCCCCGATCACTCCCGCCTGACCACCACTGCCTGAGGTCGCCCGCCGTGCCGGAGTTGCTGCCGCCCGGGCTTGGACCCTTGGTCGCCGGGCATGACCAAATTCTGCTCCTGCTCGATTTCGATGGCACCCTCTCCGATATAGCCCCCCGCCCGGAGGATGTCGCCCTGCGCCCGGGCAACGCTGCAATCCTGCATCAGCTTGCTCGCCTCCCCATTTTCAGCGTCGGGGTGGTGAGCGGCCGCTCCCTGGCCGATGTGGAACAGCGCGTCGGTGTGGCCGGTCTCATATATGCCGGCAATCACGGGTTGGAAATCCGGGCGCCCGGACTGGATTACTGTCACCCCAACGCCGATGCGGCGACCACCGCCATCGCCCAGGCTGCCCGGTCCCTCCGGCACAGCACGGCCGTATATCCGGGCGCCTTAGTCGAAGACAAGACCTTCACTCTTACCTTGCACTACCGGCAAACTCCCCCGCAGTATCACGACGCGATTGCCGCCGACTTCCAGCGGACCACGCGCCCTCTGATCGACGCTGGGACGTGCCGCGTTACCACCGCCAAGATGGCTCTGGAACTCCGCCCGGCGATCCCGTGGGATAAAGGTCGCGCTCTCCTGCTGATTCGCTCCCGGGTGACTCCCAGTGCTTTCCCCATATATATCGGTGACGACGCCACCGACGAGGATGCCTACCTGGCGGCGCAGTCCGTTGGAGGTATCGGCGTTTTCGTGGGTCCTGCCAATTCGGACACTCGCGCCGATTGGCGCGTTGCGTCGCCCGCGGCCGTAACTGACTGCCTGTCCCTATTGCTGGGCGCCTGCCAACGGAGCTGATGCGCGAGACTCGCTAACCCGGAACTCCGCACGCCGTCCGCTCATTCTGAGTGCCGATCCGAACGACTGGCCCTCCCGGCGTAAATCAGCATGGTCGTTGTGCTATTATTGCCCTGCGCAGCACCGGTTTGCCCGGCGATACTGAATGCCCGTGCCGCGCTCCTCGCCGATGATTGAGGCAATCTTTTTCGATTTTTACAACACCCTGGTGCGTTTCTGGCCGCCGTTGCCGCAGATCCAGCATGCCGCGTGCCAGAATCTCGGCATCCGGGTTCCCGCGGACCGGTTGGCCCGCGGCTACGCTATCGCCGACCTCTATTTCAACGAGGAAAACCATCGCTGGCCCCTGGGTGAACGCGATGGCCTTGCCCGTGATGAGTTCTTCGCCCGCTACGAGCAGATCATCCTCGAGGAATCGGGCGTTGCCGTGTCCCTCCGCATGGCCAAACAGATCTGGGACATGGCGATCTCCGTGCCCAAGGAGTTCGTGGAGTTCGAGGAAACCCTCCCCGTGCTCAAAGAACTCAACGGGCGCGGCTACCGGTTGGCCGTCCTGACTAATCTCCGTCGCGACATGGAGGAGCTCACCCAAAGCTTGGGGATCCGCCAGTATCTGGAGTTCTGCATCACGAGTCGCGAGACCGGTGAGAAACCTGCCACCGCCATTTTTGAATCCGCTCTTCAGCGCATGGCATTGAGCCCGGAACAGGCGATGCACGTCGGAGACCAACCGCGCTCCGACGTCCAGGGCGCCCGCGATGCTGGCCTCCGTCCCGTTCTCATCGACCGAGGCGGCTTCCACGCCGATGTCCCGGATTGCGACCACATCGACAGCCTGGAAGGGCTTTACCCGCTGCTGGACCGTTTGGTGTCCTGTTAAACAATACTCCTCGCCGACCTTTCGTCGTTGCCCCCGGAACGCCCCACTTTCAGAGGTGATGCCATGACCACCCAGCCGCCGGCCCACAGTCATCCGGACGACCCCAATCCCGTGCACGTCATCGTGTGGTACGACTACATTTGACCCTGGTGCTATGTCGGCCTTGAGCGCGTCGACAAACTTTC
This sequence comes from Geodia barretti, assembly GCA_030341885.1. NCBI lineage: Eukaryota > Metazoa > Porifera > Demospongiae > Tetractinellida > Geodiidae > Geodia > Geodia barretti. The sequence continues at coordinate 42,441 of CASHTH010002870.1, forward strand.
GGAAGAGTACGACATCACCGTCGAGGGTCGGGCCTACCTGCTTCGCCCCGACACGCCCCAGGAAGGTCGCGTGCGCGAGTCGCGCCCCGGAGAATCGGACGACGAACTGGCCGACCCTCTCCGCACCCACGCACGGGAGGCCAATCTGGTGATGCGGCCGCCCAAGCATACGCCCAACAGCCTTTCTTCTCTCCAGGCTACGGAGTACGCTCAGGAGCAGGGCAAATTCCTTGAGTACCACCACGCTGCCTACGAGGCGTACTGGGACCAAGGAGCGAATCTCGGAGACCCTTCGGTTCTGGCCGATATCGGTTCTGGCGTCGGCCTCGACGGCGCCGAGCTGCGCGAACGCGTCGAATCGGGCTACTATGCCCAGAAAGTCGTGGACCAGTATCAGGAAGCACTGGGCTACGGCATCCGCGGCATACCCACCTTCGTTTTCGACAACCTGCTTTTCAGCGGCGCTCAGCCTTACGACGTCTTCCAGCGCGTGATGGACAAGGCCCTGGAAAATCGCGAAGCTGGCGATAACTGATTACCGTTTTCCGTGCGGAACGGCGGAGTCCGCGTTGCTCGCGTGAGGGCCATTGTGCTAGACTCCCGCCGTTCCAATCGGCATTTGTAACGGATTTCACAAATGGATGAAACCACCCTCCAGCTCATCGATCGGGCGGTGAATGACCAGCCGCAAAGCACGGTCACCGTTCTTTCGTCCCTGCTGGCAGTGGAGGACGCCATCGGGATACATCCCAACCGAGGCTGCCGAGGCGGTTGCCGCTCGCATGGACGCCACCGTCAACGATGTTTGGGCGGTGGCCACTTTCTATCCGAACTTCCGATTTGATCCGCCCACCGATCTTCGCGTCGAGGTTTGCTGGGGGCCGTCTTGCCACGTTATGGGCGCTACCGCCGTCATCGCCGCTGCGCAGGAAGCCATGGGATTGTCCGACGAAGGCGATACGCCGGACGGCAAAGCCACCCTTCGCTACAACACCTGTCTGGGCGCTTGCGCTCACGCGCCGGTGATGGCGATAAACCATCATCTGGCCGGCCGGATTACTCCTGACAGCGCACGATCCAAAATCGCCGAAGCCTTGGCGACCAACTCTGCACACTGATTGGCAACCCCGCTTGTGACTGTACAGACGGAATCTCCGTTTACCGCCATCCTCCAGGAGGCGCGGCACCGCTGGGATAGCCTGACCGCCGGCGATCACCCGTGGATCCGGATCGGCACCGGCTTGGCCGGCGAAGCCGCCGGCGGATTCGAAGTCGTCGCGGCGGTAAAGGTCGCTTTGGACCAGCACCAGGTCACGGCCAACGTGTCCGAGGTCGGGACGCTGGGCCTGTGTTTCGCCGAGCCGCTGCTGGACGTTCAGGCGCCAAATGGCCCAAGGGTGTTCTACAGCCGGGTCACCCCCGAACTGGCCGAGCGCATTGTCCGCGAGCATGTGGCCGGCGGCAATCCGTTGACGGAACACGCCATCGGTTACCTGGGTGAACGCGGGCAGGCGCCGTCAGGTATCCCACACCTCGAAGACCACCCTATGATGGCGTTGCAGCAGCGCGTTGCCCTGCGCAATGCCGGTCACATCGACCCGTCCGACCTCTACCAGTACGTTGCCAACGGCGGCTATTCGGCCCTGAATAAGGCGCTCACTGAGATGACGGCGGAAGACACCCTCGGAGAGGTCCGCACATCGGGCCTCCGCGGTCGCGGCGGCGCAGCTTTCCCGGCCGGTGTCAAGTGGGGTTTCCTGGCTGGCAACCCCGACCCCAACAAGTACATCCTGTGCAACTGCGAGGAGGGCGACCCCGGGGCTTTCAATGATCGGGGCATCATGGAGAGCGATCCGGCGACGGTGGTCGAAGGCATCACGATTGCGGGATACGCTTGCAACGCCAACCGCGGCTACATCTTCATCCGTCACGGTCACAACCAACCCATCGACCGCACCCGCGCCGTTATCGAGCAGGCCTACGATCTCGGCCTCTTGGGCCAGAACATATTGGGCACCGATTTCTCCTTCGATCTGGAGGTTGCCCTGACCGGCGACTCCTACGTGTCCGGTGAAGAGACCGCATTGATGGAGGCCATCGAGGGCAAGCGATCCATGCCCCGGTACCGGCCTCCGTTCCCCGCCCAGGTGGGCGTGTTTGGCAGGCCTTCCAACATCAACAACGTCAAGACCCTTGCCTACGTGCCTGAAATCGTCGCCCGCGGCGGCGCATGGTTCGCCGGCATCGGTACCCAACCCGATCGCGACAACGGCATCAACGGGAGCAGTGGCACCGCCATCCTCTGCCTGTCCGGCGATATCACCTACACCGGCTTGATCGAAGTCCCGCTGGGAATGACCTTGCGCCAAATACTCTTCGACATGGCCGGCGGCGTTCCCAACGGGAAGGCCATGAAAGTGCTCCAAACGGGCGGCCCGTTGGGCGGCGTTCTATCCGCCAGCGACGCCAATTTGGATCTGGTGCTCGACTTCGACGTCTTCCGCGCGGCGGGCGCTATTTTGGGTTCGGGCGGGATCATCGTTGCCGACGAAGACACTTGCGTGGTTGACCTGACGCGCAACCTCATCGCTTTCTGTCAGTACGAATCCTGCGGGAAATGCTTCCCCTGCCGTATGGGCATGAGCCACCTTCTCGAAGTTCTGGAACGCATCAGCAACCTCGAAGGCACCGAGGAAGACTTGTCCCTGATGCGGAACATCGGCGAGAACATGCAGGCCGGGTCACTGTGCGGACACGGGCAACTCGGGTTCAATCCGGTCTCTTCGGCTCTCCGGTATTTCGGGCACGAATTCGACGCCCACATTCGTGAAAAGCGCCACACCGGCGACTGTCCCGATCAGGTGTTCTCGCCCCGCCTAACTCGCCGCTGATCGGCCGCCTACCGATCCTTTCACCGCTCCAATTTGGACTAGGAATCGCCATGCCTAACGATATCACCATCTCCATCGACGGGGTGGAAATCAAGACCCAGCCGGGGAAGATGGTGCTCGAAGCAGCCATCGACGCCGGCGTTTACGTGCCCTACCTGTGCTACCACTCGGGCATGAAGCCCTTCGCCGCTTGCCGCATGTGCGTCGTCGCGGTGGACGGTGGACGCGGTTTTCCCGCGGCTTGCACTCTCCCGGCGGCCGACGGCATGACCGTATGGAGTGAGACCCCCGACGTTATCGAGCTCCGCCGCTCCGTGATGCAGATGCTGATCGCCGAGCACCCCAACGGATGCCTCACCTGCCACCGGGTTGATATCTGTGGACCCTCCGACGTTTGCCTGCGGCACGTCTCGGTGAACGATCGCTGTATCACGTGTCCCAAAAACGAACGTTGTGAATTCAAGGACACTGTCCGGTATCTGGGGAATGGAACTCGAATCCCCCATGACCTATGTGTACCGCGACATCCCGTTGGAGGTCAGCGATCCGTTCTACGACCGTGACTACAACCTGTGTATCACGTGCGGCCGCTGTGTCCGGGCCTGCGAAGAAATGCGCGGCGACAACGCCATTTGCTTCACCGAGCGGTCCGGCAATGCGCTGGTAGGCACTTCCTTTGGTACCTCGCTGCTGGAGTCCGGTTGCGAATTCTGCGGCGCCTGCATCGACGTATGCCCCGTCGGGGCTCTTACCGAGCGCGAGGGCAAATGGGAGAAGCCCGCCCGGGTGGAGCGCACCGTCTGCACCCACTGTCCAGTGGGTTGCCAGATGAACTTGGAGATCAACGAGCAGGGCCGGGTGGTTCGTGCGATCCCGGAGCTCAACTCTCCCGGCAAACCGCGGACAGGCTTGTTACAAGGGAAAGTTTGGCTTGAGCCATTTGACCAGCGCTCAGCGCCTCCGCCGCCCCATGATACGTCGCAACGGGCGCCTGGAAAACGCCACCTGGGAGGAAGCTCTGGACTTGGTTGCCGAACGCCTCCGCCCTCACCGAACGGATGGCAGGTTCGGTTTGATAACCGCTCCCGATAGCACCAACGAAGAACTCTACCTGGCTCAAAAATTCGCGCGCCTTGGAATGAACACCAACAACGTCGATCATTCCGGAAACACGCAGCCCGCCCTTACCGGCGGACTGGAAGATGTCCTCGGCTATCCCGGCGCTACCAACTCCATCTGGAACCTCGAAAAAGCCGGCTGCATCCTGGTGTTCAACACGAACCTGACCGAAAGCCACAATGTGGTGGGCGTGCCGGTCAAGCGTGCCGCCCGCAACGGCACTCCTCTCATCGTCATCGACACGCGCGAAGTGGAGCTCACGCGTTACGCCGATCTGTGGCTTCGCCCGGTACCTGGTACCGAGTTGTTGCTTTTGGGGGCGATCCTCAAGCTGGTCCTCCAGGAAGGCCTGATCGACGTTGAATGGCTCGCTGAGCACGCGGAAAGCTACGACACCCTGGTCTACGAGCTGGAACGGCTGGACGACGACACCATTGCTGCCACGGGAGTTCCCCTCGAAGACATCGCCCGCGCTGCTAGGATGTACGGTGCAGCGGATACCGGAGCCATAGTTTACGGCCTCGATAATTTGCCCCGGGCAATCACCCGTGAATGTGTGGTCTCTTTGGCAAACCTGGCGCTGCTGACCCACAATGTGGATCGGCCCGGCGGCGGGATATTCCCCATGCGGCAGGGCGCGAATGGACAGGGCGCCATCGACGTGGGGTGCCTCCCGGATCGCCTCCCCGGCGGAGCGCCGATGTTCGACGACGCTCACCGCGTTCGCGTGGAAGGAGCCTGGGGAGCGCCGCTTCCGCCGTCGGCCGGCATGGGTGCGGCGGCCATGCTGGATGCCACGGGCGGCAGCATCACTTCGATGCTGGTCATAGGCGATAGCCCCAACTATTCCAACGGCTTGCTGGGCAGCGATTTGGCCGTATTCGAACGCCTGGAATTTCTGGCCGTAGTGGACACCTTCCTGTCACCCGTGGCCCAGGTAGCCGACGTAGTCTTGCCACGGGCTACCTTCGCGGAAAAGAACGGTACCTTCACCAATTTGGAACGCCGTGTGCAACGCGTCAGGCCAGCGATCACCGTCCGAAACAACGACGCGCTGCCCGAAGGATGGGTATTTGCCGAGTTGGCCCGTCGATTGGACGTCGATGGCTTGAACTACGACGATCCGGCACAGGTCATGGATGAGATAGCCTCGGTCGCGCCGAGCTACGGAGGCATCAGCTACCACCGGTTGGCGCAGGAAACCTCGTTGGTCATGCAGACTGGGGTAGAGTCCCCAAGGCCCACCCAGTTGCTGTATACGACCCGCGAAGAACGCGGCATCCAGTGGCCCTGCCCCACTCGTGAAAGTTCCTCAACCCCGGTACTGTACGCCAACGGCTTCCCCAATGGCCGCGCCGAGCCGGGCGCGCCCTTGTTCCGCGCTGTCCCGATGCACACCGAACCGGACCTCCCGGCAGTATTCGCCCCCGGCCGTGTCCTTCTACAGAGTGAGAGGGATATCGTGGTCGAATCCGGTCAGTTGAATCGCATCGTGCGCGACGAGCAGGTACATCTCAATCCGGGCGACGCCGCCGCCTGGGGAATACCCCATGACGCGCCGGTGGCGCTTGCGACCTCCCGCAACCGGATGACTGGCATCGCGTTCCTGGATCCGGCCGTCCCCCCGGGCGTCGTGTCGATCACCACGCTGTTCGGTCAACTGGCCGTCGAACTGCAGGCTTCGGAAGATATAAACCCCATGGCTCGCGTGCCCGGTTTGCATCTCGAGCCATGTCGGGTCGAATTGATGGCCTGACGTAACCGGCGGTACCGATATAACCCTCTACGATGAATGTAATAAAACGGTTGACCGTTCGCTGCTCCGGTAATCGATAGCCTTGCGCCGGGCTTGAACGTCGATCAATTCTACAAAATGGAGCCAGAATGACCACTTCCCCATCTACCATTGTAATTCGTGACCGCACCGCCAATTTGCCGCGCGCCCGCTTGGTGGAACGCACTGATTACACGGAAGACCTGATGGTCATAAAAGTCGAGCCCCAGGGTTTCGATTACCAATTCAAGCCCGGCCAATATTGCACCCTGGGCTTGGACGGCATCGAGCGAGCTTATTCCATAGTTTCCGCGCCTCACGAGTCGGTGTTGGAAATTTTCGTCGAACTGGTTCCCGACGGCGAACTCACGCCGAGGATGTGGCGCATGGGCATCGGCGACACCATGTCAATCCGTCCGCGACCCAAGGGCCTGTTTGTGATGGATCCTTCGGCCACACAGCATCTGATGTTGGGGACCGTCACCGGCATCGCTCCCTTCGTTAGCATCGTCCGCGATCACCTGCACTACGGTCGTGACGGGCACCACTTTTACGTGGTCGAAGGGGCTTCATATCTTGACGAGTTTGTCTACGACGCAGAGTTGTCTGATCTGGCCGCCGCTCATCCCGACGCTGTGACTTTTGTTCCCGCGATTAGCCGGCCTGCGGAAGACCGCAACGCCGGTTGGGAGGGGGTAGGCGGCCGCCTGAATAACATCGTAGCCAACCAGCTCGAAAAGTTCTGCATGGACCGTTCCCAGACGCTAGTCTACGCCTGCGGACATCCTGGGATGATCGAGTCCTGTCGAGAGATTGTGACTGGCGATGGATGGCGATGGATCGAAGAGCGGTTTTGGAAGGAGTAACTTCCGGCCACATTCCGAGTATCGCATCGGGGCGAGCCAAGGCTCGCCCCGATTTTGTGTTGCCCACATCATGTCTGCGGTTGACCTGATGCCACGTGCCACATCCAGAATCCATCCCGGTGCTACGCCGTTTCCGTCCGCTTCCGGGTGGCGCAACCACCTTGGCGATTTTGTCATGCGCCGTGCCAAGCGGTCGCTGGTCGCTTGTCACATCGCCCGAAACATGGCAATCTTCCGCTCAATCATCGTGAGCCTCTGGCCCGCGATCCGACGGCCCCCTCAGGAAGGATTCTCATGACTACCATAGCCGAGTACGTTTCCGATTACTCCGCTAATCTGCACTTTGGCGACATCCCGACCGACACGGTGCATCTGCTCAAACGGATGCTCATAGACACCGTAGGATGCGCCATCGGCGGATACACCGCAGAGCCGAGCAAAATCGCGCGCGACCTTGCCGGCGAAGTCACCGGGCATCGCCGGCCCGTTACCATCATCGGTAGCGGGCTGACCAGCAGTCCCGAACTGGCCACATTCGCCAACGGGGTCATGATTCGTTACCTGGATTTCAACGATGGTTACACCACGCAAGAATCGGGGCATCCCAGCGACAGCATTGCCGCCACCCTCGCCGGCGCCGAAATGGTCGGCGCTGGCGGCCGCCGACTGATCACCGCGACCGCCGTCGCATACGAGGCCTTCTGCCGTTTCGGTGACGCTTGTAACATCAGGTCGCTTGGTTTCGACCACGTCACCAATGGCGCTATCGCCAGCTCCGTTGGCGCCGCCCGTGCGATGGGTCTGTCCGCCGCGCAAACCGAGCAGGCACTGAACCTCGGGATCACGCCGAACCTGGCCCTGGGGCAGACTCGGGTGGGCGAGCTCTCCCACTGGAAGGGTTGCGCCTATGCCAACGCCAGCCGCAACGCGGTGTTCGCGGCTCTTCTGGCTGAACGTGGACTGACCGGTCCGGCCCCGGTGTTTGAGGGCGAGCTGGGTTTCTTCTCTGCGGTGACCAAAGAGCCCTACCAACTGCAACCTTTCGGCGGGGACCAGGGACAGCCTTTCAAGGTCCACGAGTGCAACATCAAGCAGTTTGCTCTAGGCCTGTACTCACAAACGGTGGTGGAAGCTGCCTTGGACGCCCGTCGTCAGGTGCCCGGCTTCAACGTCGGCGACGTCGAGGACGTTCACATCCGTACCCTGCAGAAAGCCATCGACATCATGGCCGGCGACGAGGAGAAGTATCACCCCAAGACCCGCGAGTCTGCCGACCACAGCATGCCCTACGCTACGGCAATCGCCCTGACCCACAATACCCTGAACCAGAGCCACTTTTCGGAGGAGCACATCAGCGACCCTGGCATTGCCACCCTGATCAGCCGCACGCGCATTGAGGCCTCCGAGGAGGCCAACCGGCGGGTGCCCGAAGCCATGCTCTGCAACTTCGACCTGCGGATGACGAACGGACAAACCTACAGCTCCGAGGTAGCGCACTTCCGCGGCCATCACCTCAATCCGATGACGGATGCCGAGGTTGAAGCGAAGTTCCGAAGCCTGTGCGAGAACCTGCTTTCTCCTGACCAAGCCGAAGAGTTGCTCGCTCGCTTGTGGCGCCTTGAAGACGAGACGGACATCGGCGATCTACTGCGCCTCACCCGAATCTAGGAGTCGGCAAAAAGAAGGGGCTGTGTTCGGACAGCCCCTGCTCAGGATGGGTTATGAGGAATCGCCTTACGCGCCTATCCTGACACCGTCCGGGTAGGTGTAACCGACGCGGTCGTTGTATGCTCCGGCGGCCGGGAAGACCTGCCGGTAAAGACCTCTGGCCCTTTGTTTCACAACCCCGTTCGCCGCCTCTTTGGTTGGCGTGGGTTTGGCGTTCTGGTCCTTGTAGAACTGTGACTGCAGCGGGCTGTCGTTTTCCAGCTCCCAGATGCACAGGTACCGCATCACACCGTTCGCCTGCCCGTCCTCCGGGTCTAGCATGAACCTCCGGGCACTCACGTAACCGGGGATGGACATCCGCTCCGGAAGGTGCTCCTCGTTGTACCATTTGTTGAACACTTCGTCGTCGGCCTCATCGACCTCCATCATGACGACGAGTACCGTCGTCCCGATCTCCTGGTTGGCCTTCAGCCCGTTGCTGCTCGTCATGTTACCTCCTGTCTCTCCGCGCCCTTGTCGACGCGGGCAATGGTCACGCGATGGCTTCTAGAGCCTGCGGTAAATCTGCACGCGATGCCGATAGCAGTCAGCGACGAACACCAATCCGTCTGCGCTCACCGCTACTGCTGTGGGCCGATAAAACCGCCGCTTCAGCTCAATGTTTTGCGTCGCCTTGTTGAGCTTGTCCTCAATATCCGGGTTGGCATCAAGGAACGTTCGGGCCCACTTGGAGGTTCCCGAATGGCCTATCAACGTGTCGATCACTCGCCCGGCAGCATCCAACACCTGCACTCGGTCGTTCCACCAGTCGCACACGTAGATACGCCCGTCACCGTCCACCGTCAGTCCGTTCGGCCGTGAGAACCCGTCTCCTCCGTCGCTCCCGTCGAACTCGACCAGGAACCGCCCGTCTCCGTCAAATTTCTGGACCCGGTCGTTCCGCCAGTCGGACACGTACACGTCCCCGTCGCAGTCCACTGCAACACCCCAGGGCATGTTGAACCGACCCGGCCCATCTCCGTATTCTCCCCAAGCCGCCAATGGACTGCCGTCAATCGTGAACCGCTGGATACGATGGTTCAGCGAATCTGCGACCAATACGGTTCCGTCTGAAGCGAAAGCCATGCCGGACGGTCGGTTCAACTGCCCGATGCCGCTGCCAAATTCACCCCAGCAACCCAGGAACTCGCCGGTCGCCGTGAATTTCGAGATCCGATGGGTATTTTCGTCAGACAGGTACAGGGTTCCGTCGGGTCCGAATGCGATCTCCGTCACCCAGATGAACTGCCCAGGAGCTTCTCCCCAGCCGCGGAAACTCACCGACGTAATCGCCGTCAATACGGCACCGGGTTACTCGCACCGCTTCCGGTTGGTTTGGGTTTGCCCGGCTGGCTACGTGCAACAGCCCGTCCGGACCCAGCGCCACTGAAACCGGCCCGCTGAACCCCGGCCCGCCCGAGGACAGAAGGCCGATCACGTCGTGGTACTGGTAGAGCCCGGCGACGGACATGGGATGTTCGATGACTGTGGTCATGCTTGTTCCTAACCCAACTCTATGGTCACTGCCGGTAGCCCGCATTCCAACTTGCCAATGGTCTCAAGGCACCGGTCATTCGCCGGGGGCATCACCGGGCCCGATAGCGCATCCCGACGCAACCGCTCCAAGGGCGACGACTTGAGCAACCCCCCGCCGCCGGCCAAACGCATGGCCCCGTCAGTTACCGAAGCGCCTACTTCGGCGCAATATTGCTTGGCTCGGTTCACCGCAAGCACCGCGCCCACCGGGTCCGTATCGCGATCCGTCAACGCGGCGTCGACCAGCAAGAGCCGACCCGATTGGATGGCAACGCTCATCTGCCCAATTGCTTGCTGGGTAGATGGGTGGCCGATCATCGCGTCTCCTCCCGGTGTCCACGCTCGGCCGGTGGCGTACTCCCGGATGTGGTTGTACGCCGCTTCAGCTATCCCCAGGTAAACCGCGGCGTATCCCAAAGAGAAGCTTCCCCAGTCCGCGCTGAGCAATCGACCGGGCGGCCCAAACACTGCGTCATGCGGCGCGACGGTATCAAAGCTGACCGCATGGCTGGCCGTGGCCCTCATGCCAACGGCATCCCATTCGCCGGTCACGCGGACGCCGCTCATGTCGCTGCGGATCATCGCCGAAAGGATGTTTTCTGCGCCGCCGCCGCTCCCTTGCGTCACGCCGGAAACGAAGAAATAGTCGGCCGCGTCTGCCAAAGAGCAGAAATGCTTGGTCCCGGAAACCCGGTAGCCGCCGCCCTCCTGCGGTGCGAAGTTCGTCGACAACACGAATCTCTCTCTCGCGGACACTCCCGGCTCGCTGGTCAGGGATGCAAACAGCTTTCCAGCCTCCACCGCCTCGGCGAAGTACCGCCGCCGCTGCTCGAGGTTGCCCAATCCCGCTACGAATGACCCAGCACGTTGGTGTGCATGGTCAGGGTCAACGCGGTCGACGGGCAACCGCGCGCCACCGACAGGATGCACATCGCGAACGTCAGCGGATCAACACCCCTTCCTCCGTACGCGGCGGGCACTCGCAGCGTCAGCAAGCCGGCTTCTCTCAGGTCAACAAAGTTCTCGATGGGGAACTCTGCCGCGGCATCGTAATGTGCGGCGCGCCCTGCAAAGCCTTCGCGGGCCAATTCATCAGCCGCGGCGACCAAAGCCAACTGGTTATCGGACATGTAGCGCGAAGCGGCGCCGGGTACTGGTTCTAATCTGATACTCATGGGAACCTATTCTATGTCCAACGAGTTTGCGCGTCCGCTGCCGCATGGTTTGTGGGCATCCTGCGCCGGGCCGCCTGGTTGCGCCTCAACCACACCGACTACGCGAACTGGTACTCTCGCGTTGATCCGATCATTCGCAGGGCATTCAAGATCGCGTCCTCCGTGGTGGCTCCCGTGTCCAGCAATTCTGCGGCTTGTGCTACCAACGCGTTCCAGTTGTCTTCCCGCAGCGCGACGCTACCCAGCAGTTCGAGGCACCCATTGACGATTTCAGCTGCGTTTGGGTGCGTGGAATCGACGGTTGCTACGATGGTTCGCACCCCAGGATGGGCAATGTCGCCCAGATTATCGGCTACGAAATTGATGCGCTCCACCATGCTGCCGCTGTCGATCCACTCCTTACCCGTGTGCCAGCCCTCCACCGATGGCGGATTAAGCAGGTCCTGGTTCATGTACCTGCACTCCAACGCCGTACCCAAAAAACCTGCCTTCGGAAACTTGAAATCTCCCACGAGGTGCAGGGTGCCAACCACAACCTCAGCGGGACTTTTCACTCTGGCAAACCGTGCGCTCTCCGACTTGAAGAAATCCGACGTGAACATCGCGCGCAGCATTGATCGTATGTCGTAGCCCGAACGGAAATACTCAGATTCCAGGAGAGCAATGGCTTCAGGGTTCTCCGGCGGCGTGTTTTGCCAGGCTGGCACCTGCACGTCGTCCGCAACGAAGAAATTGTAGAGATGGCGACTGATGAACCTTGCGGTAGAGGGTTGTCGGCAAATGATTTCGATGATGTCGTCGCCGTCGAAGTCGCCCGTTTCACCTTGGAAAGTCTTCGTCCCCCGGTCGTGGTCTTCCGGATCGTATCGGAACAACCAAGGCGTCTTGCCATACGGGATGCTCGCCACGTTATCGTCGTCAATCGTCCATCCCGTAAAGGCTCGGGCGGCCTCCTGAACATCGTCTTCCGTGTAATTCGGCTGTCCATCCATACCCACGCCCATGGAGAACAATTCCAGCAACTCCCGGCCCCAGTTTTCGTTGATGGCGTTCGTGTGGTTGAAATTGTTGTCCAACCAGAAAATCATCGCCGGGTCGCGGGCCAACCGGCGCAACAGCTCCTGGAAATCACCCAAACCGTGCTGTCTAAACAAGTCAATCTGGTTGAGCATCGTCTTTTCGTGCAGCACTTTCGCCAACCCGGTGGCGAACACGCCGTGCCAGAACAGGGCAATTTTCTCCTGCAGGGGCCTCGCGCCGGCGTTGCAGTTCATGCGGTAAACCGTTTCGGTCAGAGCGCCCTCAATATTGCGGCTTTCCTTCCAATCGATGTAGTACCGCTCAAGGATGTCCTCATCAAGCGCTGGCTGGGCCTCTGGATACAACAACCACTCAACGGTCGCCTCATAACCCCGTGCGCAGTGGGCATCGAGTTCCGTTGGAGTCGCGCCAAAACCAGCCCGGCGCAGTAGGTGGGCCATCAAAGCTCGTTGGGGATCGACGGACATATCTTCACCTGGAAAGTTGCGCACCGAGCGAACGGTCTCGCCTTCCGCCTCGCTCCGCGGACAGTGGGAATATTGCCCCGGATTCGGGGGTCGCTGGTCATCATATCATAGCGATTGACAACAACGACCGAAGGTTTTTCCGACCACACCCGGTGAGTACGGCTGCCCCGAATTGGTCATGTTGACAACCCTTCGACCGGGGAGCACCATGTTTCGGCCTGAGCTTCAGGCCGGTAACTCCCAGAGGATTTTGCCTGGCCAGCGTTTCTATCCATACAAAGCGAGTGCCCTACCATACCGTTGTTGAGACTGCCCCGTCTGCATACCCTGGACGCTTGGCTGGCCTACCGTGACTTCCGGCTGTTGTGGTTGGCCAATTTTGTGGGTTCACCGGCCAATGGCTGCAACTGCTGAGCATCGGGTGGCTGGTGAAGGATCTTTCAGCCGGCACGGGGGTCGGCGGTCTGTTGGTGCTGTCCGTCAGTGCGATTAACACGCTGCCCGGGCTCGTGGTAAATCCCATCACCGGAGTGCTGGGTGACCGCCTGGACCGTCGTAAGCTGGCGATCTCGATGCAATCCGTCAGTGCGGCGCTGGCCCTTGGGTTTGCTGTCCTGATCGCCTTCGATTACGTGCGTCCCTGGCACGCCTACGCATATGTTCTGATCTCCGGCGCGTGCCTGGCAATCACGCAGCCGATGCAACAAGTGTTGATTTCCAATACCGTGCCTCGGGAAGCGCTGGTCAACGCCTACGCCATCAACACGCTCACCGTCACCGGGACGCGGGTGTTCGGCCCCTTCGTCGGTGGCATCCTGATATTCACCCTGGGGTATTTCTGGAACTTCGCCCTGGAAGCGGCCTTGTACCTGGGCGTGGTGCTGATGTTGCTGCCGATGCGGACTCCGTACACGGCATCCGAGCCCCCGGAAGCGCGCCGTCGATTCACCCCGCTGGCCGACATCCAGGACGGTTTGCGGCACCTGTGGCGGAACCAGCGTGAAGTCCTTGAGATAGCGGTGCTGTCGGTCATTCCCAACACCATTTTGCACCCGGTGTGGTTCCTGCTGCCTCTGTTCACCGTCGAAGTGTTGCAGGCCCAGGTCAACACGGGCGGCTACCTGCTGGCGATCACCGGCGTGGGCGGTTTGATCTCCACGCTTACCATCGCCACCTGGGGTCTCCCGTTTCGGCGCGGTTATATCCTGTTTGGAGCAGCGGCGCTGTCGTCTATTGCGACCATGCTGTTTGCCTACTCATCATGGCCTTGGGCGGCTTTCACCGTTCTGGCTGCCATGTCTTTCTTCCAGGCTTATTTCCGCACTACCCAGGGAACGCTGGTCCTGACCATCGTTCCTGACCGGTTCCGCGCCCGCACCATGGCTCTATTGGCCTACGAACGCTCCTTCCTGGTCGGGGTAAGCGTGCTGGTGGGCATTTTCGCTGACTTCACGTCGGCGTCGATGGCGATATTGGCGATTGGATCCATGGGATTGGCGCTGACGCTGGGGTGTTTCGCTACGCTGCGGCGAGTACGAGCCCTGCGGTAGAGGACGCATCTTGCGAGTTTCACGGTTGCCCCGGCTGCACACGCTCGACGCCTGGTTGGCATATCGGGACTTTCGCTATTTGTGGTTCGGCAATTTCTTTGCCAACAACGCCCAATGGCTGCAGCTGCTGAGCGTGGGCTGGCTGGTGCGGGAGCTGTCCGAAGGGTCGAACATCGCCGGTCTGCTGGTCGTGACTGTGGGCGGTATCAACACGCTGCCCGGATTGGTGGTCGGACCCTGGGGCGGAGTGCTGAGCGACAGGTTCGACCGGCGCAAGTTGGTGATCGTTCTACAGACGATTATGGCGATCCTCGCCTTTTCCTTTGCCTTGCTGATCTTGTTTGGCCGGGTGCAGGTATGGCACGCCTATGCGTATGTGATCCTGGCCGGATGCTGCCACTCCACGGTGCAGCCGATGCGCCAGGCATTGATCGCAGGCACCGTGCCCCGGAACATGCTGGGCAACGCGCTGGCCACAAACGTATTGACCATCACCGGAACGCGCATCATCGGACCGTTTGTCGGGGGCATCCTGATATTCACGCTGGGGTTCTTCTGGAACTTTACCATCGAGGCCTGCCTGTACCTCCTAAATATCGCGATGATCTTCCGCGTCCGCACTCCCTTTCACCGACCCGGGGATGCCCGACAGCGTGGCTCGGCGCTGTCCAATATGGTCGAAGGATTGCGCTACGTCTGGAGCGGGGAGCGGGCCTTCTTCCAACTGATGATATTGTCGATCATCCCCAACATCATCCTGCACCCGGCCTGGTTCCTGTTTCCCGTGTTCACCACTGAGGTGCTGAAGCGGGACGCCGACGTGGGTGGCTACCTGCTGGCGGTCACCGGCGTCGGTGGCCTTCTGGCCGCGCTGATAATGGCGACATTCGGGTTCATTTTCCCCAAGGGAAAGGTTGTGCTGGGAGCGGCGGTCGCCAGCTCGGTTACGCTGCTATTTTTCGCGTTTGCGAAATGGATGGCCCTGGCATTCCTGTTCATCGCTGCGATGGCGTTCAGCCAGGCGGTTTTCCGAACCGCTCGGGGCACGTTGATCCAGACCCTGGCCCCCGACAGCCTCCGGGGGCGGATGACCAGCTTGCAGAGCTTCGATCGCGGCTTCCTGGTCTTGGCCAGCCTGGGCGTGGGCATACTCTCAGACGTGACGTCGCCGTCGACGGCCATGGCAATCATCGCCGTTATGGGTTTGGGCGCATCTGGGGTTTGCTGGGCTGTCCTGGTCCGCGTGCGCCGTCTGGCTTAGCATCCGTTCGCTTCACGGGTTTGCAACGTCAGTTTTACAAAGGGAGTATGATAGTTAGCCATTTCTTAAACAGGCCAGGCGCCAGGCGGGCACGAATTTGATCCAGCGCATCGCGTCCAGTCGATCCTACAAGTGGTGGGCCTTCTGGACCATAGCCACCGGCACATTCTTCTCGGTGGTGGACCACGGCAGCGTGCTCGTAGCGCTGCCCGGCATCGAGTCCCATTTCGACGCTTCGTTGGAGTCGGTGCAATGGGTGGTCATCGCTTACGCCCTGGTCATCAGCGTCCTGCTCCTGCCCATGGGACGATTAGGCGACGTCATCGGACGCCGGAGGGTGTACCTGACGGGCACGGCTATTTTCGTCCTTGCCTCGTTGGGAGCGGCGTTCTCGACCAGCCTGGAAATGCTGATCACCATGCGCGTGCTGAAAGGCGTTGGCGCCGGAATGGTGCAGGGCTGCGGCATGGGCATGATGATCGCAGCGTTCCCCGATTCCGAGCGCGGAAAAGCCTTGGGGACGCACCTCAGCGTCGTCGGGTTAGGCGCCATCGCCGGCCCGGCCATGGGCGGATTCCTGGTTGCCTTCCTCGGGTGGCAGTCGGTATTTTTGGTCAACGTGCCGGCCGGAATCCTGGTGCTGGTTCTGGCTTGGATCTTCCTGGAACGAGGCCCGGAGGGGACTCAGTACCGCCGGGGGCAGGGCGCTTCCACATTCGACTGGGCCGGCGCCGCGGCCTCCGGAGTAATACTCCTGGTTCTCTTGCTGGTGGTGGGAAACGGCAACGCACTGGGTTGGTTATCTGCACCGGTAATCGTGGGTGGCGTCGCGGTAGCCCTGCTGACGGCCGGCTTCATTTGGTGGGAGCTGCGAGTCCGGGTTCCGATGCTGGAATTACGTCTGTTCACCAACCAGATTTTTGGCCTGGGCGTAGCGGCGGCATGGCTCTCTTTCTTCGGGTCGTCCGCAGCACGATTTATGATGCCGTTCTACCTGCAGCGCGTGTTGGAATACGCCCCGGAAGAAGTGGGACTAATGATGATCCCGCCGGCGATTTGCATGGTGCTCATCGGCCCGTTCAGCGGACGCCTGGCAGACCGTTTTGGATGGCGAATTCCGACGGTGTGCGGTATGGCGCTCACCGCGTCGGGCGCATTCGTATTGGCGTTTGCATTGCAGGAGCGTTCCCCGGTTTGGTTGGTGATTGCAACCATGATGATGCAAAGTTCGGGTAACGGGATATTCAATTCGCCCAACAGCAGCAGCATCCTGAGCGTGGTCGACCGTAGCCGCTACGGAGTGGTTTCGGCGCTGACCCAGTTGGTGAGGAACTCGGCGAACGTCGTGAGTGTCGCAGTTTCTACCACTATCGTCGTGTCCACCATGGCCACCTACGGGGTGGAGCCCAAACTGGACGCGGTCAATCCCGAGGTGGCCGCGGCTTTCGTCGCCGGGCTGCGTTGGGCTTTCCTCATGTTGGGCGTAGCCCTTGCAACAGGAGCGGGTATCTCCCTCTACCGGGCGATCAGCAACCGCACCGCTGTGCCACAACCCCCGATTGCTACCGAACCCCAACCCAGACCCGCCGGCAACGACTGATCTACACGGTTCACTGGTCGGAGAAGCGGGGCATCACTTCCCGCGCGAACAATTCCATTGAGCGCAACTGTTTTTTCTGATCCAGGCCGCCGAAGGCGAAATTGCAACCGAAGTAGCGGACCCCCGCGTCATGAAGAGCCTGGATCTTGGCGGCGCACTGGTCCGGAGTGCCGATGAAAGCCCGGTGCTCGGCGAGGTATTCGTAGGTTGGCGGGAGTTCGGTTCGCTGTTTACGGTAATCCTCGATACTCTCGTATACTTCGCTCCCAACCGCGAAATCGCGTCTCCAGGTGTTGATGTCCAACGTCCAGTTCAGAGCTTCCCGGGCATCGCGGTGGGCCTGCTCCTCGGTTTCGGCCACGTAGAAATAGCGGAAGAAAGGTACCTCGGCGGCTGACGCGGCGTGTCCGTTGGCCTGAGCCTGCTCCAGAAAGCGGCCGAGCAAATCCACTGCCTCGTCCGTGTTGAGCACGACGCCGATAATCAGCGTCGTCCGGTGGACGCTACGAAATCCAGCGACTCGGCGCTGCGTGTTGCCGCCACGTAGACCGGTGGGTGCGGCTGTTGTACGGGGGTCGGCACCAGGTTGAGGCGCTGCGTGGCGTAGTATTGGCCTTCGAACGTGCAGTCGCGAGTTGTCCAGAGAGTTTCCACCATCGCGATGGTCTCGCGGTAGCGGGCCTGGCTTTCCGCGTGGTCCACCCCGAAGTTGCCGTACTCGGTGCTGGATGCGCCACGCCCGAATCCAACATCCAGCCTGCCGTCGCTGAGGATATCCAGCGTCGCCGTGTCTTCGGCGAGACGTACCGGGTGATGCAACGGCGGAATCAGAACCGCGGTGCCCAGACGTATTCTATCGGTCCGCGCCGCGATGTTACTGGCGATTACCAAGGAGGAAGCGCCCAAGCCATACCGGGTGAAATGGTGCTCGGCCAACCAGATACCCTTGAACCCCAGTTCCTCGCCGACCACGGCCTGCTCCAATAAATCCGAAAAGAGGCCTCGCTGCGTATTCTCCTCCGGCCAGGGAATATGGGAAAACAAGGCGAAATCCATGTTGCGCACCTCAGGTCAAAAGTCCCGGCAGTGTACACACCGACAACACCGCCAGCAACGACACCGCTTTATTTTGATCGGCCCGATATAAGCAGGTCTGGTATGATTCTTCTCCGGCGTCAAGCATGGACCTCATGGTCGTCTGACGCAAACAGCGCTTGAATCCCCGTATTTCTTCTCGGTGCGGCTTTGACTTTCCTAACTTCGCTCGCCTTCGGCGCAAGCCGGTAACTATCATGGCGATGGTTCTTCTGCTGGGCGCCGGCATCTTTTCGTATAGCCAGATACAGCAGGAGCTCTTCCCCGAGATCAGCTTCTCGATCATCTACGTGGCCACGACTTACCAACAGGGGGACCCGAATACCGTCGCCACCGACGTGACCACAAAAGTTGAGGACGCTATTTCCGGCCTGCCCGATTTGGAGAAAACCACGTCGATTTCGACGTCCGCGATGTCGTTGGTAACGGCGAATTTTACTCCCCGGCGCGGATGTGGAGACCGCCGAGGAGGAAATCCGGACTCGGGTCAGCGGTTTGCAGCTCGATGAAGAAGCCGGGGATCCGTATGTTCTGCGATTGACCTCCGATATTTTCCCGATCATGTGGCTGAGCGTCAGCGGGGAACGGGACATACCGTCACTGCAACGCGTCGTGAACGACGACATTTTGCCCCGACTGGAAGCGGTGGACGGCGTATACGATCGTCAACGTGGAAGGCGGCGCCGAAGAAAGAATTTCCGTGGTTGTAGATCCGGTTCGCAGCGACGAGCATGGGCTCGCGATTCAAGACGTGGTCAACGCGGTATCCGGGAATTCGGTTGATCTCAACGCCGGCTCTTTGGACAACGGCGAACGGTCCCTCGGTTTGCGAACCTACCGTGGCTACGGCGACCTGGATTCCATTCGCGACCTCCCGGTCGATTATCGCCGCGCTGCGCTCAACGCGGCCGGTGCGCCGGCGGTCAACGATGGCGGTACTCCGATCATGCTGTCCGACGTGGCGGCGGTGCGTGTTGACACCCCGAATGCTGCCACAGTTTCGCGCACCAACGGCCAACCCAGCATCTCGCTCCAGGTGCTGCAACTTCCGGACGGCAACACCATTGACGTTACCCAGGAGTTGGCAAGTGTCATCGACGGTCTCCAACTCCCACCTGACGTGCGGGTCGATGTCCTTTACAACGATGGACCCGAGTTGGAAGAACAGCTAAGCAACGTGGTCGGCCAGGGCGGGTTGGGTTTCGTCATAGCCGTGATCGCCATTTTTCTATTCCTGCTCCAACTCCGCCCATCCGTTATCCGGGGAATACTTCAAACCCTCAGACCCACGATCATCATCGCGATTTCCATCCCGTTGAGCATCATGATCACGATTCTGGTCATGGCGGTAATGGATTGGACACTCAACTTCATGAGCCTTGCGGGGTTGGCTATAGCCGTCGGGCGAATCGTCGACGACAGCATCGTCGTCCTGGAAAACATCTACCGTCATGTTCAGGCTGGAGCGATGCGCTATCCCATGCAAGGGGCAGAATTCACGGCCTATCGCCTGGCGCCGTTGGGAGATGACCCTGGCCTCACCGCGGCCATCCGCGCCACTCGCGAGGTCGGCCCCGCTATTCTGGCTTCCACGTTGACCACGGTGGCGGTGTTTCTTCCATTGGCATTCATCCCTGGCATCGTCGGAGAATTCTTCCTGCCGTTTGCCCAAACCGTGTGTGTCTCGTTGTTGGCGTCTACCTTGATCGCCCTGACGGCCGTCCCCGTTCTGGCGTCGTTGCTGCTGAGATCCGGAGACATGGCGGACGAAGACGGCTCCGTTTCACAGGACACATGGTTGCAGCGCATTTACACGCCCGTCCTGACCTGGGCCCTCAATCATCCACTGCTGACGGTCCTGGGTTGTATCGGTGCAGTAGCAGCCACATTGCCTCTGATTTTCATGCTGCCAATCACGTTGTTTTCGTCAGGTGAAGCGGAGTCCATGCGCATCGACATCACCATGCCCGAAAACACCGGCGCAACCGCGATCCATTATGAGGTTCGAGAAATCGAAGCAATACTGGAACGTTACGCCGACGCCGGCCATATCGCGTCTTACCAGGCAACCCTGGGTTCTACCAGCCAGGACTTCGGACCCTCACAGGGAGAGTCCGGATACGACGTTGCCGGGTTGTTCATCGCACTTTCGGAATCCGCTCCGACCGACTTCGACGAGCAGTTGCGCGCGGAATTGCCGCAAAAAGAAGGCGTGGACGTTCAATTGTTTGTTGACTCGGCGGGGCCGCCACAGGCAGGCATCGAGATAGCCGTCACGGGCAGCGACTACAGTCGCGTGCGCCGTGTCGCCCAGGGCCTGGTGGATCAAATCAGACCGGTTGAAGGCGTGGTGAACCTCAAAACCAACTTGAGCGACAACAGCGAAGAGTTGACGTTCGAGGTCAACGCGTCGGAAGCCAGACGCTACGGACTTACTGCGGCGGCGGTTGCCGCGCAAGTTCGAACCTGGGTGCACGGCGTCGACGCAGCCAGCGTCAACCTCTTGGGGGAAACCTATGACCTGGTCGTCCGCGGCCCCTCGGAACAAGTCGACGAGCTTTCTGAATTGCAGAACCTGTCCATCGGCGGGCCTTTGGGCACAGCTACGCTGGGCTCGATTACCGACGCCAGGACGACCGTGGGACCGTCGCTGATCACTCATTACGACGGTGATAGATCCGTGACCATCACCGGGGAGTTTCTCGGGAACGATCCGCAGGCCATCAGCGCACGGATCGATCGCCTGATCGAGAACACAGATCTACCGGCTGGAATCGAGATCAGCCAGGGAGGTTTCGCCAGCGACATCCAGGAGCAGTTCAACAACGTGTACCTGGCCATGATGATCGGGCTCGCGCTCGTGTATCTGGTCATGGTCGCGACCCTGGGGTCACTGCGCGATCCATTCATTGTGGTTCTCAGCATGCCGTTAGCCGTGGTCGGAGCGCTCATTGCTTTGACCATCACGGGTCGCGCTCTGAGCCTGCCATCGCTCATGGGATTCCTGTTCCTCATTGGCATCGTTGTGACCAACGCGATAGTCCTGATTACTTTTGTCGCCCAACTGCGATCCCAAGGACTGGGCGCGCTTGAGGCCATGATACTTTCGGGACGCACGCGATTGCGCCCGATCTTGATGACCGCGTTCACCACCATACTCGCTTTGGTTCCGCTAGCGTTCAGCGATACCAGTGGTTTGGTCGGCGCGGAACTGGCCACCGTGGTAATCGGCGGACTGATTAGCTCGACCTTCCTTACGTTGGTTGCGGTACCGGTGACCTACATGCTGTTGCACGACGCGATCCCAAGAGCCTGGTCGTCGGCATTTCGGCGCCTGGCGCGCCGGCCAGTCAGCCGGGCGGATGTATCGTAGCCTTCTCTCTCCAGAAACGGTCATTGTCCCCGTTGAGGTGATCCCTTGCATCTGAGTATCCATAGTTTTACGTCCGCATCCCGTCGCTCGGCGATGGCGCTCATCATCCTGCTCGGTGTGCTCGCGTTGATCACCTCCGGGTGTGGCCGGTTCACGGACGAACCGGACGAACCGGTTGAACCGGCCGGGCGCACAGCGCCGCCCGTCTGAGTCGATGGAGTCTCGGGAATTTGAGGTGTCGAGCCACTTGGTATTTGCGAAC
Source organism: Geodia barretti (assembly GCA_030341885.1). Taxonomy (NCBI): domain Eukaryota; kingdom Metazoa; phylum Porifera; class Demospongiae; order Tetractinellida; family Geodiidae; genus Geodia; species Geodia barretti. The sequence continues at coordinate 64,158 of CASHTH010002870.1, forward strand.
AGTGCGGACCTCGCTTTCGAAATATCAGGGGAAGTCGGAACGGTGAACGCGTCTGTCGGAGATATGGTGTCGGCAGATGCCGTTCTGGCGACCGTTGACTCCGAAACCATACGGAACTTGCGATACGCCGAATCACAAGGGCTTTACCAAATTGAAAAATCCCACGAAGAGTTGGACCGAGTGTTGGGCCTGGACTCGTCGGACTCACTCGTGCGGGCCCGGGCGGAGGGTGGTCTGGCCAAAGCTGAACTGAATTTACAAAAAGCCCGAGACAATCTGGAAGACTATCTTCTCGAGTATGACGTTGCCCTGGGCACCGGACGCAAAGCGGTCGCCGACGCCAACTTCGCTTTGGACCAAGCGACGGACGCAGTGTCGGATTTTGCCGATATGCACGGGGAGAGTTTCGCGGTTGCGTTGGCCCGGCGTTCCAATGCGCGGGCAAATTTGAACGATGCCCGGGACGCGGTCACCGATTTCTTGCCGCTGCATAATGAAGCGGTAGCGGCGCTCGAAACCAGGATTGCGGCTACGGAAAGCGAGTTGGATCGAGCACGCGACGACGTCAGGGACTTCGACGTGGACCATTCCCAACGTCTGGCATCCGCCCGGGTGCAACTGGCCGCAGCTGAAGCCAATCTGGAAAAAGTGGAGGATGAATTTTCCGTTTTTCACGTCATGGTGATCGAAGGCCAGTTCCACAGCCTGCAGGATGGCCGGAATTTTGACGTGGTGCAGTTCGAAGCGCTGCAAGCCGCAGTCGATTCCGCCAAAAGAGACGTTGAGCACTGGCAGACCGAGTTGGCTGACTTGGAGGAGGGTCCCAAAGAAGTGGACCGCACGGGAGCTGTGGCCAATGTTGCCCGGATCGCATCCGAACTGGAGAGGTTTAATCGCCAATTGAGGGATGAATTGGTGGGCCCGGATCAGACTGAATTGGATCGTCTCGAAGCCAACGTCCTGGTCGCTCAAGAATCTCTGGACCGAGCCGAGCGGGACCTGGCCGAATTGGAGCAAGGGATCGACCAGCTGAAACTCGCCAGCCTCGAGGCTGGCGCGGAAAGCGCCCGTCTCTCATTGAAAGCCGCAGAATCGCGGTTGACTCGCCTCGAAGAAGGCATCGACCAAGCCGTGTTGACGGACCTGAATCAGCAAATCGTGACCGCCCGGGAGGCCAGGGACGATCTGGCAGCAGGCCCGGACTCCGCGGACGTGGCTTTGGCGCGAGCGAATCTCGACAATGCCAAATCCGACTACGACGAGATTGTGGAAGATCTGGAACTCTCCTTCTTGCGTGCGCCTTTCTCGGGGATGGTCCGACTGCTTACCGTAAAAGAGGGCGACGTCATCACTGTGGATGCTCGCGTCATCCAACTCGTCGACCCAACAAGCATAACGATCCAAGGCTTGGTGGAAGCAAACAACATTGAACGCATCAAAGTAGGCACGCCCGGGTCAGTGACGGTGGCAGCCTTGCCGGAAGTTGCGTTGGAAGCGCAGGTACAGGAAATATCGCCGGATGCCAAAACCGAGAGAGGCGTGATCAGCTTCCCGGTCGAGTTTGCGGTCGTCGTCCCATCGGGGGTCACGATCCCTCCCAATCCCGGTTTGGTCACTACCACCGTACGTCCGTGATTCTGCATGTAGCGTCGACTGACCAATCAACGCCAACGTGAAGGTCAATCGCAACTGGAGTTCGGTCAATGCAATCGACCTGATCGATAGTCACCATCGCGGCTTGCGGGTCCGGCGCACTGCGCGGGTAGCGACGCGGCGATAATCCCATCTGCTTGACATCCGGCTCGATTGCCGCATATTCTTTGCCGTATCAAATTCCCATCTTTTTGATCGCATTCCCGGCAAAATTGCCGGGATATTCGCATCGTGTGAGGAGAAACATGGTTAAGCAGGGTGTCGTGCCCGACGATTTGACCAGGCCCTTTTTCGAAGCCGCCAATGAAGAGCGACTGGTTATCCAGAATTGCACCGCCTGTGACCGGTTGCACTTCCCGCCTCGCGCCGCATGCGACAAGTGCGGTTCCGGTGACAACCTGGAATGGAAGCAGTTGAGCGGCAAGGGCAAAATCTACAACTACGGCGTGGTGTACGACTGCCCGGTCGCCTGTCTTAAAGAAGACCTGCCCTTCAATTTGGCCGCCATCATGTTGGACGAGGATCCTGGCGTGCTGATGTATTCCCATCTGCCGGGTATCGCGCCTGACGAAGTGCCGGTAGGCGGCGCCGTACAGGTGATTTTCGAGGCAACGGCAAACGGCCAAAAAGTGCCCGAGTGGCAGGTCGTAGGCTGATCGCCCGGCGCCAGCCTTTCATACGCATCCCCCGGGCCTGCCGGTTTGGCAGAACCCTGACCACAATCGCAAGGAGTTAGCTATGACGACCCAAATGGCTCCGGAATCGATGTATCGTTCCACCGAAGGTTTGGGGGTTTGGGAGCACCGGGGGAAGGTCGCATCCGTAGGTATCGGACATTCCCCGACAGCCCGCCGCTGGGATGGGAGACCGGAGACGTCGGTTGGAGCACTGAGCATTTTGGCGCTGCGCAAGGCCATCGCTGACTCGGGCATCGCCCCGGACCAGGTGGACGGCCTCGTGCTGGTGCCGGTCACGACCACGGGCGCCTACTGGCCTGCGGACCAGCCCGTGCCCATGGATGTCGCCAACGCGTTCAATCAAACAGATGATCCTCTGGACGGCATTGGACAGCTGAGTTCGGAATGGATCATCAAAAACATGCCTGAACTGAGTAACGTCAAGTTCACCATGTACGCGCCCGGCTGCATGTCCGCTGCCATCGTGGTCGCCGCGCAGGCCGTTGGCGATGGCTTGGCCAGCAACTGCCTGGTCCTCAAGGGTTGGCACAACCTGGAAGGCCGATACAACCATGGAGGCATCAGCGGCGCTGACGAGGTGCCCGGCAGTTTCGCGGTCACTCCTGGTCGGACGCTCTGGGGCGCGCCTGGATGCTACGGCACGGCCCTGCAATTCGCGCAGTATTGCACCAAGTACGGCAAGCACCACGACATGATGGCGCCGTTCATGGAGAATTCCAGGCGCAATGGGCTCCTGTTCCCTGAAGGATATTGGGCGCAGCACCGCCCCGAGCAATTGACGCCGGAGGACTACCTGGCCTCTCGGTGGATCGCCAAGCCGGCTAACCTCTTCGACAACGACATACCGATCATGGTTGCGGCCGCCTACCTGTTCACCACTGCGGACCGTGCGCAGGATGCGGCTCAGAAGCCGGTGTACATCCTCAACCACGCTTCGAGTCGCGGCGCGGCGCGCAGCATAACCCCCACGCTGGAAGAGGTGGAGGCGGAGACCGCATCTACCGGGCGAAAGATCTACGAGGGCGCCGGCATCACTGCCGACGATCTCTCCTTCGAAAACATGTACGACGGGTTCGCCCAGTTCCATCAGTTCCACATCGAGGGGCTACGCTACCGGGGAATGCAGCCCGGCGACGCCCTGGATTTTTACCAGACCGATATCAGCATCGAGGGACCCAACCCGATTCTTGCCAGTGGTGGCAACATCGGCGGCGGCAGGAGCCGGTTCTGGATGCACACTGACTGCATGCAACAGATCCAGGGCAGGGCCGGCGCCCGCGCTCTCACCGGTGTCAAGCCGGAAATCGCCGTTTCCGGTGGACCCATGCCGATGGGTGGCAATTTCACGGTCTGGAGCGCCACGCCTGACTAACCACCAGACGTAGGGTTCCGGCACAAATCGTCGCTTTGGGCGACCTCACGGGGTCGCCCAATTTTCGGGTCTAGGCACCCGACCAATCACGAGAGGAGGCACATGGCTATTCTCATCAGCTTTGACATCGATGGCACATTGGAAGTGGGAGACCCCCCCGGTCCTTTGACCATGGACATGGTTAGGATCCTCCAGGAGAAGGGCTTCCTCATTGGGAGTTGCTCCGATCGACCGCCAGCAGCCAGCGGACCTTGTGGGCCAGCCACAACATCGATGTTGACTTTGCTGTCGCAAAGCATCTGCTGGCGGATGTCAAATCGGAATTCAGCGCAGACGCCTATTACCATACCGGCGACCGTGAAGACCTGGACCGTCAGACTGCTCTGCGGGCCGGGTTCGAATTTCTGTGGCCCGATGAAGCCGCAGCCCACCCGTGGTTCCTGCCCGATGCCTGATCGGGAAGTGGGTACAGCGAATGATTGGGGAATGGCACTCGTTTAACCGTATTGCAGGTCCCTGCCCATAATTGTTGCCGTGACAGATATAGAAAACGACATTGAGCGACGGCGACCCCGCGTCTTCTATGGCTGGTGGGTCGTCGTCGTTTCCTCTTTGCTGGGTATGTTCGGGAACGGATCCATATCCCAGGGATTCCCGAGATTTTTCGTACCGATCAGGACCGAATTGGGCCTGACCTCCGCGCAGATGTCGCTGGTTTTCAGCCTGGCGCGGGCTGAAGGCAGCGCGGGTGGGCCCCTGGTGGGCTGGGCAGTCGACCGTTATGGAGCCCGGCCTATGGTATTGGCCGGCGGGTTGATGGCTGGCGTCGGGACGATCCTGCTATCCCGGGCGGACAGCTACTGGGAACTTATCATCTTGTTCTCGGGCATCGTTTCGTTGGGAAAAAGCGCGGGCTTCGGCCAGACCCTGATGGCGGCGGTCAACCAATGGTTCATCCGACGACGCTCGGTGGCGATGTCGACGCTGATGACCGCATTCGCGGGTGGCGGAGCGTTCGTCGTATTGCTCCTGAACCTGGGTATCCAGCAGGTTGGATGGAGAGATACCCTGTTATGGACCGGGGTTTTTATCGTCGTGATGACGGTGCCAGCCGCGTTTTTCATCCGCAGTCGTCCCGAAGACATCGGTCTGTTGCCCGACGGAGATCCCCCGGTGGAAACCGGCAGCGGATCCGGTTCTTCCGGACGCGGTCAGAGAGGCGGCGACGACAGCTTTTCGTTTCGCCAGGCGATCAGTACGCGCACCTATTGGTTGATCATGGTGGGCGCTATTTTGCGCGTATCGGTGACCAACGGAATGCTGGTGCATATCTTTCCGATCATGGCCGTGCGCGGAATTTCGGAGAACGAAGCCGCCGCCTGGGTAGCCGCCATGTTCTTTCTCGGTATCCCGTTGCGGTTCATCATGGGCGTTACGTCGGGGAAGTTCCGCGGCAACGTCCTCCTGGCAATCGGTATGGTGCTGGGAGCCGTCGGCATGGGAGGCTTATGGATCGGGCCGGGCTTGAGCGGTCTCCTCCTGTTTGTGGTTGGGATAGCGATTGTCGAGGGGATCACCTCGGTGAATTGGTTGATGTTGTCCGACTATTACGGCCGTGCCCGGTTTGCGACGTTAATGGGGTTCATGAGCTTGTTCATGAACGTGGGGATGTTCGTCTCCCCTTACGTGTCGGGATTGGTGTTTGACCGCACGGGCAGCTACTATTACGTGCTGGCGGTGTTCACGCCGTTGTACTTGGTGAGCGCCGTCGCCTTCCTGTTCGCAACGCGGCCCGACAAACCGGCCAGCACACGCCGGCGTTGGATCGGCACCGACGCGCACATGCCAGCAGCGCCTTCCCCCAGCGGTGCCGCAAACTAACCTCGGACGCAAATCTGGCGGCCACGATCACGAATCGAGAAAGACCCCACTGCCAAAGATCCCGCTGCCAAAGATCCCACTACCAAGGAAGTGCCATGAACCCGCAGCCGATCACGCTCCATGGTCACCACGTACGCCTGGAACCCATTGGTCCTCAGCATGCCGAAGACCTGTTTCAGGTCGGAACGGACGAAGCGATATGGCAGTATCTGTCTCGACCGGCGTTCACAACCTTGGCTGACGCGGAAGAGTGGATCCAATCGTGCATGTCACGGAACGATCGCGAGGCACGGGTTCAGTTTGCCGTTGTCCACCAAGCCGATGGTCGCGCCATCGGTTCCACCGGCTACCTCGATATCGATCGCCCCAACCGCGCCCTGGAGATCGGTATGACGTGGTACGGCACGGATTACCAGCGCACCGCCGTCAACACCGAATGTAAATTCCTGTTGTTGCGCCACGCATTCGAACAGCTGGAGGCGTTGCGCGTCTGTCTCAAAGCCGATCACCGCAACACACGGTCGCGGCGCGCTATCGAGCGTATCGGCGCCGTCAGGGAAGGCGTACTGCGCAACCACCGCATCGCCCGAGATGGCGTGAACCGACACTCGGTTTATTACGGCATCATCAACAGCGAATGGCCGGCGGTACGGGACCGGTTGCAGGCCATCCTGGCCGGCTAGCGGCAATCTGTGGCGCATACGGGCCGGTTACGGTATGATGACGCGCGTCCCTTGATACTCGGCTTCCGTGGCCAGCGTACTGCTTGCGCAAACGCCGGCAAGAGGCAAGCAACCCCTGAAGAGGCCGCTGTTCGTGCTATAATCTGCGCCGGAGGAGGTGCCCATGAGAGCTATTGACTATGTTGCCCCTACATCTCTTAGCGAAGCCGTTGCGATTTTGTCCGCACACGGCGATCGCGCCCGCCCGTTGGCCGGCGGAACGGACATAATCGTCCAACTGCGTGGCGGCAGGCGAGAGCTGGACGTTTTGGTGGATGCCAAGACGATCCCCGAATTGAACCAAATTGAACTGACCGACAGCGGCCTCCGGTTGGGCGCTGCCGTGCCTTGTTACGAGGTCTACCAAAATCAGGCCGTAGCCGCCGCTTATCCCGGTCTGATGGATGCCGCTGGCCTCATCGGAAGCATTCAGATCCAGGGCCGGGCCTCGATCGGCGGGAACCTGTGCAACGCTGCGCCGTCAGGCGACAGCATCCCCCCGGTAATCACCATGGGCGGTGAAGCACACATCAACGGACCCAACGGTTGGCGCGCGGTGGCAGCAGAGGATTTCTGCACGGGCCCGGGCAGGAGTGTCCTGGAACCCGGTGAAATCCTGGTTGGTATCCAGATTCCGGCGCCCGCCGCCAATTCGGGCACGGCGTACCTTCGCTTCATCCCGCGAAACGAGATGGACATCGCCGTCGCCGGCGTTTCCTCGTCGGTGGTTCTGGACGGTTCGGGGCAGACGATCCAGTCCGCACGTATCGCCCTGGCCTCAGTGGGGCCGACCCCGATCCTCGCCACCGCAGCCGGCGACAGCCTGGCCGGCAAGGCCGTCTCTGACGACGCGATTGCCGAAGCCGGACGCCTGGCCAGCGAAGCTGCGATCCCGATTACCGACATGCGCGGTACGATCCGTCAACGCCATCACTTGGTGGACGTGCTGACCCGCCGCACCCTGAATATCGCCATCCGGCGCGCCCGAGGGGAGGAGTAACAATGCCCGGACTTGTCCACGTAACCACCACAATCAATGGCAACCAGACCGACTTCCTCTGTGAGCCGCGCCAGAGCCTCTTGGAGTGCCTGCGCGACGTCATCGGGATGACGGGCTCCAAGGAAGGTTGCAACGACGGCAACTGCGGAGCGTGCACCGTGAACCTGAACGGTCGCATCGTCACTTCCTGTCTGGTCTTGGGCGTCGAAGCGCAGGGCGGAGAAGTCGACACGATTGAAGGCGTTGCTTCCGCTGAAGGGCTGCATCCCATACAGCAGGCGTTCCTGGAAAACGCTGCCCTCCAGTGCGGCATCTGCACCCCGGGCTTCATCGTAGCCAGCAAGGCCCTGCTGGAAGCAGAGCCGGATGCAGACGAAGCGCGCATACGTCACTGGCTGGCCGGCAATCTGTGCCGTTGCACCGGTTATGACAAGATCGTCCGCGCGGTGCTGGACGCCGGAGAACGAATGCGGGCATAGTCTCCATTTCGTTGCCAACGGCTGCCGAATGGCATCCGTTTCGATGTTCTCAGCCGTAGGGGCGAATTAATATTCGCCCCTATATCGTTAGGGAGGTGACCCAAAGTGACCACAGCGAACCAAGTCCTATCTGAAGTTGAATACGAGGTGGTGGGCAAGCGCCCGGTGCGTCCCGACGGCGTGGACAAGGTCACCGGACGCGCCCAGTACGGCGCGGACCTTGATCTGACTGGATTGTTGCATGCCCGTGTTTGCGGAGTCCTCATGCCCACGCCCGAATCAAATCGATCGACACTTCCAAAGCTGAAGCGCTCAACGGAGTGCGGGCCGTGGTGACGGCCGCCGATCTGCCCTTCGCCGCGCTGACCAAAGAGGATCTGGGTAACGACTACAATCGGTTCAAGTTCCTGAGCGACAATTTCCTCGCCAGCGACAAGGCGCTATATCGCGGACACGCTGTCGCTGCGGTGGCCGCCGAAAATGCCCATGTCGCGGAGGCCGCACTCGCCCTGATCGACGTTGACTACGAAGTGTTGGAACCCGTGATCGACGTGCGGGCCGCAATGCAGGATGGCGCTCCTCTGGTGCATGATGGTCTGGTCCACACTTCCGTCTTGGGCGAGATCTCAGACAAGCCCAGCAACGTCGCGTCCTACATGAAATTCGAGAAGGGCGACACCGCAGCCGGTTTTGCCAACTCCGACGTCATAGTTGAGCGGGAGTTCACCACGGCCTCCGTGCACCAGGGATATATTGAACCGCACAACGCCACCGCTCACTGGCGCGCCGACGGAAAGATAAACGTCTGGTGCTGCACCCAGGGCGCTTTTGTAGTACGCGCCAACACCGCGGACGTGTTGCGGGTTGACGTTTCCGACATTCGGGTTACTCCCATGGAGATCGGTGGCGGGTTCGGCGGCAAGGTCGCCTTCTACCTCGAGCCGGTTGCCGCGCTGCTTTCTCGCAAGGCGGGGGCGCCGGTCCAGTTGTTGATGAGCCGCACCGAGGTATTCGAGGGCAGCGGCCCGGCCCCCGGGAGTTGGATGCGCGTCAAGATGGGCGCCAACTCGGCCGGCAAGATCACTGCGGCGGAAATAGAGTTGGCCTTCGAGGCGGGCGCTTATCCGGGCTCACCGGTAATGCAGGGCGCCACCTGCGCCTTCGCCTGCTACGAACTGGAAAACGGAGCCGTCGAGGGTTACGACGTAATGGTTAACAAGCCCAAGACGGCCGCATACCGCGCGCCTGGCTCGCCACAGGCAGCGTTCGGGGTTGAGCAGGTGGTAGACGAACTCTGCCAAAAGTTGGGCGTGGATCCGGTGGAATTCCGCCTCAATAACGCGGTGACCGAGGGGTCGCGCAAGGTTGAAGGTCCCGTGTTTCAAAAGATCGGTTTGGTGGAATGTCTGGAGGCCGCGCGCAACCACGAGCACTACCGGACGCCACTGGAGGGGCCAAATCGGGGCCGCGGTTTGGCCGCCGGCTTCTGGATGAACCGCGGCTTCCATTCCAGCGTGAACATGACAGTAAACCCCGACGGCACCGTGAACCTCATCGAGGGTTCGGTGGATATCGGCGGCTCCCGGGCCTCCATCGCACAGCAGGCGGCCGAAACGCTAGGAATAGCCTACGAGGACATCAAGCCGCAGGTAGTTGACACGGACTCCATCGGATTCACGATGGTCACGGGCGGCAGCCGTACCACATTCGCGACGGGTTGGGCCGCCATCCTCGCGGCGGAAGACGTGAAGGGGCAGATGGTGGAACGAGCAGCATCCATCTGGGATGTCCCAGTCGAGGAGGTTGAGTACGACGGCGGCGTGATCCGGCACAAGTCGGAGGAGTTGAGTGTCACCTTCAAGGATCTGGCGCGCCAGCTCTACACCACCGGCGGCGGCATTACGGGGACCGCAAGCCTCGATCCCACAGGCGAGGGCAATTCCTTCGGCGTGCATCTGGTCGACGTTGAGGTTGACCCGGAGACCGGCAAGACCGAAATCCTGCGCTACACCGCCATCCAGGATGCCGGCAAAGCCGTGCATCCCAGCTACGTGGAAGGGCAGATCCAGGGAGGTGCGGTGCAGGGCATCGGGTGGGCCCTGAACGAGGAGTATTACTTCAGCGACAACGGCCAGATGATGAACTCGAGCTTCCTGGACTACCGGATGCCGACCTCGCTGGACCTGCCCATGATCGATACGGTCATCGTGGAAGTCGCCAATCCCGGCCACCCGTACGGAGTTCGCGGCGTGGGCGAGGTGCCCATCGTTCCCCCGCTAGCCGCCATCGCCAACGCGGTGGGTCATGCCACCAACCAACGGCTGACGAACCTGCCCATCACGCCAGGGCAGCGTGCTGGAGGCAACCCTGTAGCCATTTGCTCCGCCTGAAGTCAGAGGGAACAAGCAAACGGGGGCGACTTTGTATCGCCCCCGTTTTGGTTCCACGCGACGCTGGTCCGACCAACGCAGACCAGGCACGCCGAGGTGTTGGTGTCTGCGTCCTATTTGAACTGCGGAATCACGTCTGCCGCAATTGAGTGCATCAACTCGCGGAGGCGGCCCGCGTCCCCAGTGTTGAGGGCCAGGACGATGTGCTGCACCCCGGCCTCCCGGTAGGCAGAGATTCCGGCGGCCATGCCGGCCGGGTCATGCCCCGGCAAGCGCGACCGATCAGCAGCGCGTTGACTGGATGGACCTCCATGGGCCTCCACTTCCACGCGGGCGGACATCACCAAATCGTCCGGGTTTCGGCCGGCGGATTCGGCGAGCTCCCGGACTCGCTGGCGGCCGATGGCAAACTCCTCGGCGCTCATGCCTGACGGATGCCAACCGTTGCCACGCCGAGCGGCCCGGCGCAATGCACCTGGGCTACCGCCGCCAACCCACAGGGGCACGTGGCGGGAGCCGTCCACAGACTGCACCGGCTTGGGCGAGAATTTGAGGTCGCCGAATTCCCAGCGTTCACTGCTGTAGCGAGGGTCCTCGTTGGACCACAACTCCCGCATGACGTCCATGGACTCGTTGGTCAAGGAGCCTCGCTGACTCAACGGGATACCCAGCGCCTCGAACTCCGGGGTCATGGCGCCCGCGCCAACGCCGAGAACCACGCGTCCCCCAGACATCTGATCCAGCGTGGCAGCGTACTTAGCCAACTCAACTGGATTGTGATACGGCAAGACCAGCACCGACGTGCCCAACTTCACGCGCGAAGTCAGTGCCGAGATGTGGGACAGAGTCGCCATGGGGTGGTAGTACGGTTTGTCGTCCAGCCGCTCCCGGATGTAGCCGTTGTTGAAAATGTGGTCCATGACCCACACGGAATCGAACCCGAGCTCTTCCGCCAGCGGCCGAAGCTAACGACCGCCTGTGGGTCTTCGATGCCCCAGTTATTGGGAATGGTTACGCCAAATTCCATCTTGGATCTCCTCGGTAAACGGCTTTACCGACCCGAACCGGGCGGCTCCCGATCGGGTCGACGACTGGTAGGTGATCCACCCTATCCCTGCGCTAGCGCGTGGATAGGACAGGGCACAAGATCGGAAGCTACTGCCCCCGTTTGGGCAGGAACGGGTTCAACTTTTCGGCCAGGGAAGCGAGGTTACGGGTCTGGATCCATACCGTGCCGCTACCACGGAACTTCATCACGAGCCCCTCACCGCCGGCGATCAGTGAGCGGATGCCGCCGACCTTCCCGATGGAGTACTCCACATCGTCGGTGAAAGCCACGAGATGCCCGGTGTCCACCACCAACTCCTGGCCCGGGGTCACCGCAACCTCTTTGATGGCACCGTAGGAGTTGTAATACACGGTACCTGTACCCTGTTGCGCGTAGGCACGGATGAAGAACAGACTTTCCCCGCTGAAAAATCCCCGAAAGCCCTGGAATTGACTGTCGATTTGCACGTTGCCGGTACTTGCCAGGAAGGAACTGGACTGCAAAAACAGGTTGGTTCCCGGCTCCAGGGAGAACGAGCCGACATCACCAGGGGCGGGCGGAGCCAGGCTGACCCAGCCTCCCGTGGCTTCGGCGGTGAAGGTGTTCACGAAAAAAGATTCCCCGCCCATCATGCGACGGATACCGCCGAAGAGACCGCCGGACCCGCTCATGCCCGTGGCCATGACTACGCTCTGCTGAGCCACCATCGCTCCAGGCTCCGCCTTGATGGATTCGCCAGGCGAAAGGTCAATCGTAAGCAGCGAATAGCTGGGATCGAATTCGACGGTAGCCTGCATTATTGTGCACACCTACGGGAGGTTCAGCCGGTCTTGATTGACTGCAAAAGGCGGGCACAGTCTATGGCGCCCAGCGCGCAGTCGGAGCCCAAGTTGCCAACCTTGCCTCCGGAACGGTTGATGGCCTGTTCCATGTTTTCGGTAGTCAACACTCCGAACATGGTGGGAATGCCGGTTTCGCGGCCCACCGCCGCGATGCCCGAGGCGGCCTGATTGCACACCATGTCGTAATGGCTGGTTTCCCCCCGGATTACGGCGCCCAGGCAGATCACCGCATCATAGCGGCCGGATTGAGCCAGCGTTTTAGCTACCAACGGCAGTTCAAACGAGCCCGGGACCCATGAAGTGGTAATGTCGCCGTCGCGCACGCCGTATTTCCCCAACGTCGAGACAGCGCCTTCCATCAGATTTTTGGTGATTACATAGTTGAACCTGGCGGCGACCACTGCAATGCGCAGACCGGTTCCGTCCAACCCGGCGTTCAGTTCCTGCGGCAAGCTCTCATCTCCTCTGACCAGGAGCTAGGCGCCCGGGCCTTGGGCCGGAAACCCGCCCCGAAAGTGTACTACGCAGCCGCCGACGGTGTCACCAGATTGCAGACACGCGATCCCGTACCGCACGGTCAATTCAGCAGCGCGTGATGCACATCCGGCAACGACCGGATTTCGCCGGTGAGGATCATTCGGGCAAGCCGGCGGGCCGCGGACTTTTCTGGCTCCGCCGTGATGTACTCTGCCGGGGACTTACCGTCGATACGAGCCAACAGTAGTGCGCCCATTTGATGGACCGCTTTGGATTGGAGCGCGAGGGGGTCGGCCGCGAAGGCCGGAGCGTTGGCGCAATAGGCCGCCCAAAAGGCGTTTCCCGCCGCGTTGTACCGGTCAGCGAGATCCGAGCGGTGGATGGCTTTCAAGGTGAGATGATTCAACATGAACGCCAGGTCGAAAACCGGGCTGCCCAAATGAACGACTTCGAAATCCAGCAAGAATGCCGTCGCCTCCTCACCGGCTCCGGAGACGATCACGTTCTTCGGGCTGTAATCACCGTGCACCATGCAGAGGCGGTGGTCCAGCATGGCCTGGGCGGCGGACTCGATGACGTCCGCCAGGTCAGGATGCGCGCGTGCGGTGGCGCGGTGGTAGGGATCAATGCGCAACTGGACGAAGCAGCGCTGATCGGCGAATTCGCGCAGTTCGGCGGGTATGTTCTCGCCTGAGACGGCGGAGCATTGGTGCATGGCGCCCAGTAGACGGCCGACCTTCGTGGCCACGGCAGGGTCGACATGTCCGTCGAGGAGGTCATCCTTCCACGTGCGGGTTTGCTCCAGGGGCGGCAGTCATCACAAACAGGAAATTTGCCGGATCTTCGTGAATTACCTCGGGAAGGGAGGAACGCGGCAAGACGCCCTGCAAGTACCGGAGGCTCGCCGCCTCGCGATGAATGCGCGCCTGGTCCGCCAGCCACTCCTGCTCGACACGCAAGCGCGGGAGGGATTGTTTGACCACCACGCCGTCGCGTTCGCCGGCGAATCCACTCTGACGACGACATTGGAAACCCCTCCGCCCAACTCGCGGGCGGACGCCGAAGCGGCCTGGCGGGTGGAGATCAGACCAGTGGCACGCAGACACTCGACGGCGTTGGCTTCCGAAAGCGTGAACGCCATCGAACTGTTCCGGCCTACTGGGCGGGTGCGCTGAGCGACCGGTTAACCTAGACCCGTGCAAGCCACCTGGGTGGTGAAGTCTTCCAAGTGTCCCAGGGTTTCTTCCAAATTGCCGTCGGCGCTCAGCCGGGCGATGTCGAGCACCAGGTAACTGACACCCATGTCCTGGTACTGGCGAATGTCACCGGCGATCTGTTCGCTGCTGCCGGTGAAACGAGCGCGGTCCGGGCTGGTGTCGGATCCGGTAATGCGGTAGTCGTGGGAGCGGTAGATGATCTGGATTTCGTCGGGGTCACGTCCGGCGCGCTCGGCGGTCCGACGCAGGCGACCCATGCTGTCCTGCAACGCCTCCGGTGTCCCCACTGGGAAGGCCGGGTTGTTGCCAATGGGATACCAGCCGTCGCACAGGGTGGCAGCGCGGCGGATGGCGGGGCCGGCTCTCGCCGCCGACCCAGAAAGGCGGGTGTGGCTTCTGCACCGGCTTGGGAAGGAACCAGATGTCGGAGAAATTGACGTACTCGCCCTCAAAGCTGGGATCGTCAGAGGTCCACAATTCCTTGAATGCGCGGATGTACTCGTCGGTGACGGCCCCGCGTTCGTCGAAGGGCTCACAGCCCACGGCTTCGAATTCCTCACGACACCAACCAACGCCAACACCGACGATCAGCCTCCCGCCGGACAGGACGTCCAGGGTCGCCAGAGCCTTGGCGGCTACCAACGGGTTGCGATGGGGCACGATGAGCACCGACGTCGCCAGCCTGATGGCGCTGGTGCATCCGGCCATGTAGGACAGCGCAGTGATCTGCTCCATTGCCTGACCGGACGAAGAACCGGGAAATTCGCCGGTCTCCGTGTACGGGTAATCGGAATCGATATTCTTTGGCACCAGGATATGATCGCCCAGGGCGATGGAATCGAATCCCAAAGCTTCGGCGCGTTGGGCGATGGTCGCCATGTTGTCCGGCGTGGCCAGCGGGCCGCGGCCAGGGAGTGTAATGCCGTACTGCATCAGGTGACACCTCGATAGTCGTGCGGATGCGGATCAGTGGAACAATATGCCACCGTTGACGTTGTAGGACTGACCGGTGATCAAAGTAGAATCCGGGCCGGCCAGGAACGCCACCAGGTTGGCAACGTCTTCCGGTTCGGCGATGCGGCCAAGCGGGGTCCGGTCCGCGGAGGACGCGACCACCTGGGCGCGGAATTCCTCCTGGGTGAGCCCTCGCTGGGCGGCCTGGTCGCGCTCCCAATAGCTCATGCGGTCGGTGTTGATCGGACCCGGACACACCGCGTTGACGGTGATTCCGTGGGGAGCGAGATCCATGGCCGACGCCTGGTCAAACCGATGACGGCGAATTTGCTGGCCGAATAGGCCGCGCCGTCGGCGCTGGCCTGTTTGCCGGCGTTGCTGGCAATGTTCACGACGCGGCCGCCGTTGCCCAAACGGACCATTTCTCGTCCGGCGTACTTGGTGCACAGGAACACCGCGGTGGTGTTGATGGCGAGGAAATGCTGCCACACATCTTCTTCCAACTCGGTGACGGGCACCTTGTCACGACCGATGATGGCGCGCGCATTGTTGACCATGATATCCAGGCGCCCGTAGTGGTTGACGGTCTCCGCCACTAAGCCCTCGATCTCGTCGGCATTGGACAGGTCGGCATAGACGGACAGGGCCTGTCCCGCCCAGGCTGTGGATTTCTTCGGCGACGCTATCGATCGACTGCCATTCAGCGCGGACTTCGCCGGGCGGGAGATCTACGGCGGGTCGCCGAACATCGGTGATCGCTACCTGGGCGCCCTGGGACGCCAGTTTCAACGCCGTTGCGCGGCCGACGCCACGCATGCCGCCGGCGCCGGTGATCAGAGCTACTTTGCCTTCCAAGCTCATGGTTGTTCTCTCCCAGCGCTGAAGGGTTCGCGGGCGAACACCCGCCTAACCGCAGGCTCAAAAAATTCCAAAGTGAGGGTGTCGTAATCAGGGTCGAATGACGGTTGGTCCCAACGGTGGCAGAAATCCACCGCGTCCTGGTACCACGGGTGGTCGATATACCGGTCGCGGGCGTTGCGGTCGCCGCCCATGTGGTGGGCGTAGTAGTAGGTTTGGAACAGGCCGTGCTGCCTGATTACCCAGTAGGTCCGTTCGGACACGTAGGGCCTCAACACGGCGGCCGGCCATTTCACTGTGGTTGTGCGGCGCGAGCAGGTCGCCGATATCGTGCAAGAGGGCAGCCACGACCATCTCTTCATCGGCTCCGTCTCGGTGCGCACGAGTCGCGGACTGCAAAGAGTGCTCCAATCGGTCCACCTGATAGCCGGCCAAGGAACCGGCGAGTCCGCGCAACTGATCCAGCACGCGGTCAGCCGTGCCAGAGGCGAATTGCGCTTCAAGGCGATCCAAAAGTTCGTAGTCTTCGCGGGTCCCCGCAGCCATGCTGGTGAACGAGACGGTAGTCGCTGTCGCTTGGGACACGTCGCTCATGAGCGTTCTCCCATCGTGTAGTATGTTGCCGAATTGTACCATCGCTGCGTCCGCGTTCGGAGAGGCGAGGAGAACGGCACATGGCGGACCAGAGACGGCTGCAGGGGAAAGTCGCGTTGATCACCGGCGGCGGCCGGGGCATTGGACAGGCGATCGCCCGGGCTTACGCGGCGGAGGGAGCGAGCCTGACGTTGGCGGCTCGAACCGACACCGAACTGCGGTCGACAGCCGAAACAATCCGGTCGGCGTTCGGCAGCGAGGTGACTACCGTCATCACGGACGTAAGGGATCGAGAACAGGTGGAGAACGCCGTTTCGCACACGCTCGACCGGTTCGGGACCATCGACGTGATGGTCAACAACGCGGGCAACACGGGCGAGATCGGGCCGTTGTGGAAACTGGACCCGGAACGCTGGGCCAATGTCATTTCGGTCCATGTTCTGGGCACTTACTACGGTTGTCGGGCGGTGATACCGGGAATGCTGGAACGAGGTCGGGGCCGGATCGTCAACATGGCCGGCGTGGGAGGGCCGAACGACACCTCCTACGATGCCGCGAAAACCGCCATCATCAATATGACGGAGAATCTGAGCGTGGAACTGGCGGGCACGGGGGTTACGGTGAACGCCATCAGTCCCGGTTCCATTCATACGCGGATGTGGGAAGAGGTCCGCGACATGGCCCTGGCGGCCGGAGACACAGAACTGTACGAAAAGGGCGTCGAAGTTACGTCGGGGGGAGGCGCCTCGATTGAACGGGCGGCGCAACTGGCGGTTCTGCTGGGCAGCGACGATTGCGGCACGCTATCGGGCCGGCTCATACGGGCCGCGCTGGACACCTTCGAGGACATCCCGGCCCGGGTGGACGAGATCATGTCGTCCGATGCGTTGCTGCTGAGGCGAGTGGACCTGCCCGGCTAGTCGGCGGTTTCCGGAGACAGCGACGAACGGGTCTGTGGATGCACCGGCGGTCTGGCCAGAAGCAGGGCAAGAGCGGTGATTGCGCCCAAGACCGCGTAAATGACGAAGGCGATGCCGTAGCCTCCGGCGAACTGGTAGACCAGGCCTGACGCCACCGCACCGATGGCCTGGCCGAGAGAGGTGAAGGGTTCCGTGACGCCGCGGATGGTTCCCAGGGACTGGCGCCCGAAAAAGTTCGCGTAGGCCACAGCCGGCACAACCAGGATGCCGGCGACAGCGACACCGAACAGACCGGCGGCGCAGAAAGCCAGCGCGACCGTGTCCGCCACGACGAATAGCCCGGAGGCTACGGCCATGATGAGGGCGACGATAGCGTAGGTATAGGAGACCTGCAATTTCTCGACAACGCGTCCCCAGAGCAGACTTCCGATTCCGGTGCCGGCGGCGTTGACCACGATGCTGAGCTGGGACAGCGAAAGATCGATGCCGCGGGAACGCAGCAGGTCAGCCTGATACACGTTGGTGCCCGACTGCAACAGGAAGAGCAGACCGGTGCCGATGGCCAGAACCCACAAGGCCGGTGCGCGTAACGCCTGCCGCGTTGTCCACTCCAGACCGGATTCCGTTGCTACGGAAGATCCAGCAGAAGTGTCCCCCTCGTTGACTGCGTCGGGGTCGTCACCGTCGGGAAGCAGGCCCACGTCCTCCGGACGTTGAGCGATCAGCAGCGCCGCGGGAGCCAACGCGATGGCGTACACCATCAGACCCAGGACTATCCAGGCGACCTGCCACCCGTAAGCAACGCTGACCCAGGTGGCCACCAGCGGGAAAACTACCATGCCGCCCGAATGGGACAGGAACAGCAGTCCCGTGGCCCGGCCGCGCTGGCGCACAAACCAACGCCCCACAACGGTTGCCGCTCCCACGTTGAGCGGGCTGCTGAACATGATGCGTCCGACGGCCATAGCCGAGTAAAAGATGGCTATATGGACTGAAAGCCACGCCATGGCGATGGTGCTGAGCCCGATAATAATCAGCGAAGACACCAGCACGGCCCGGGCCCCATAGCGGTCAATGGCCCAGCCCACGGGCGGAGACGCCCCGGTGGCGAGCAGGCCGCCGACAGCCGCGGCGCCTCCGATAAGCGCCCGGCTCCATCCGGTCTCGTCGGCAATGAGGGGCACGAAGACGGCGAAAGTGAGGCTGCCGGCCGCGTTGCGGACGAACATGCTGCTGCCGGCGGTGCCCAGGACGATCCACCCGTAGAAGAACGGAGTCCGCTGGGATATGTAGGCAATCAGGAGGTGCACGGTGGAAAAAACCTAATTGGAGATCTGCCTCAGGGCGGCGACGGTATCATCGCGAAACCGGCGCCAAGATTCTAGCTGCTCGAGCTGTCCGCCTATGGGCAGGTTTTAGAGCAATCGGTTTCGCAGATCCGGCAATCGCCGCACTAGCGAGCGCCGTCTTCGTCCATGCACGTCACCAGCAATCAGAAGGGCGCAGCGCAATACGGCTTTAGGATCTACTACTCTCTCTGTATTCCCAGGCGACGGCAAATCCAGTTCGGTTCTGCCATTCGGATTGCCGACCACAGTCCGAATAGCCACCTCATCCAACAGCAACCAAGCCTCCGTCATTCGAACCGGAATTATAGCGACCCAAGGTTGGGGGGTTCCAACGTCGTTGATTGCATCGGAGATCTCCCTGATCCGTGCATCAACTCCGGCGCGGTCCGCGTCACGGTGGATGAATAGCAGATCGTAATTACGGTCAGTTGCGAGACCATTACGTATCTTGTCGGCCACTTGTCGACCGCTCGTAGTAACGTCGAGATTGGGTTCGACCTGGCCGTGGATTTCAATCAGTCGCTGTAGGTGATTTGCGAGCGGGGCATCCGAATTGCCCTCACATACCAGCAGACACCGGATCACCATGTGGATTCCCAGAACTCCCGGGGAAATGCAATTTGGGCCGATTCCGGAGGCATCAGATATGCTTGCAGCGACAATCTGTTCATGCCGGCTCGATCGTCAGAACAGCGCCAAGTTCCCTGATATGGTTGACACTCCATCAGCTGTTCTACGAAGGTGCCCGACTTCAAGCGTGCCATTCGGGCTCTTGCCAGCACCAAGTCGTCCGCGTTTTGCAATTGAACGAAGAAAGGCGAATGCGTAGCAACGATTACCTGACGCAACGGGTTTTCTTCGCCTACGGGCTCATTCGGGTCAACCGCTATTTCACCAAGGAGGCGGTTCATAGCGCCGATCTTTGCAGGGTGAATGCCATTTTCAGGTTCCTCCATACAAATGACTGCACTTTCGTCGACTACCTCAGTCAACGCTGCGAGTGCGAGGAACCGGAGCGTTCCGTCCGAAATGGAATTGGCTCGGAGTTTGATCCCGGATTGCTCCTCGATTTCCAACGACAACAATTGACGCACTTCGTCGGATCTCACGCTAACCCGTTGTATTGGAACGAGATCCGCCAAAATGATCGAGACCATTTGGAAAACAGTTTCGGGACGAGCTTCGCACTCTATCGCCGCGTTGGATAGGTGTTGCAACGTGGCAGGTATATGCGCTCCGTTGGACGCTATACCGGGGGGTTGCGTGAAATGGTCAGGGCGACGCATGGCGGCTGGATCGAGGGCCAGTACTCTCCAGCTCTGCATCTCCCGCCGCGCCGCCAATATCGTTGGCGTGGCCGCAGTGTTTTCTGTCCCCATGATGGTACGTCTCGCTTCCTGCGCGGGCGATCGCCAACCACGACCGTGCGAGCCTCCATCCTGATGAACTACGATAGCCGCCTGTTCGTTTTCCGACTCGTTTTCCGTGGATACAAACCCACTGCGGGAATGGCGTTTGTTGAACACGATGCTGTCGCGGAATCTGCTCTTGCTGTGCGGAAACTTCAGGTGACGGGCCGCGTGTCCCGTGATAATAGGCCGCAGTTCTTCGCGTTCGAGCGTTAAGCCTCCCAAGAGACCGACGCCTGCGACGGCGGTTCGTACCGGAAAGCGACCTCATAGCGTAGGAAGGAAGAGGACGTCTCCGCTTCCCGGCCGAAATCGTCGCGAACATTTCTGCCTACTATCATCTCCGCTGCGAACTTCATCCGGTTGACCCGTTCACCCCCAGCACGAAACAACAGGTCCGCGATGTCCCCGGTGTCTTCTCCGGCGTTGCGGATCTGCCGCGCCGCATCGTTGATGGTGTGCTCAGTAAGCAGCGAAAGGAATCGGACGGCGTCAAAGATATTGGATTTGCCCACGCCGTTGGGACCAGCAATGCAGGTGTACGGCCCAAAGTCCAGCGAGAAATCTACCAGGTTTTTGAATCCGTTGACTTCCAGCCTCGTCAGCATGATTGCCTCCGTCAACGGCAGGTGTATCGCCGTTTGGTGATTTTAGCACGGGCCCGAACTAGGGCTGTTGGGCCATTTCGCAGGCGAACCAGAGCGCGAGGCTACCGGTGCGGTCGTCGTGGCCGTTGACGGCGGTACGGTTGAGGTAGGCCCGCGTGTCGGGCATGACGCCGGTGCTGATACAGCCGTCGACAACGCCGGCGTTCTCATCGATCCGTTCGGTCAAGGCCCGCCAACAGGTTCGCAGGCTGGCGCTGTACCCGGCAGCCTCGTCGGAGGGGAGCCAGCCGAGGCGGATGCCCCGAGCCAGGGCGTATCCGATCATGGAGGTGGAGGTCAGTTCGCCCCACGCGCCGGGCAGGTCCACCAGCTCACCGAAAGTGCCCCAGGGCTGTTGGACACGCAGCAGGGCGTCCAGATGGCGGCGATGACGCTGCAGGAGGGTGTCGCGGGCGGGGTGGTTGTCGGGAAGATAGGTGAGGGCTTCAGCGTAGCCGAGCGCGGCGAACCCGTTGCCTCGGCTCCAATAGAACGGCGCTGACCGGGCATGGCGGAACAAGCCGTTTGCCTCCTGAACGTCTCCACCGTCCAGAAGGAAAGTGGCGAGAAGACCGGCGTATTTGGTGTCCCCAGAAATGCGATACGCTCGGCCGAGCATCGCGCCGGTCATGAACATGTCCTCGACCCGAAAATCGGGACCGCATGGGGCCGGAGCTTCGCCGGCGCCACGAGCCACGAAGCGATCGGCGGCGTAGAAAAAGAGGCGACGGTACTTTTCGTCGCCGGTGTAGTCCGCCAAACGGGCAGCCCACACAACGCCGGTCAGGGCTGCGCCGCCAGCCTCGGCCAGATAAGCCGGCGGATCGGCGGCGACCGGGTCGATCAGCCGGGCGATGTCGGCGGTAGGGTTGGGCAACGCGTCATCGAGGGCAGCGAGGCGGAGGCGTCCACTGATGCCAACACCCTGGGTGTAATTGACGGGGTCGAGGGCGTGACCATAACGGCCGGCCAGGAGACGGGCGAGCTCGATGGGAGTGCGGCGACGGCGAGCGTCGAGGGCAAGACGAGCCGGGGAGGACGGTACATCCGAGTCCTTATTGGTCAAACCCCAGAGGGACTTCAGAGCGTCGGACAGTCCGGTCCAATGGGTGGTGAGGCGCAAGGCCGGTATGACGCCGGGGGAATCAGCGCAAGGACGGCCCAGTGCTGACACGAGCGAATCGTCATCGGTGACGTGAGAGGCGTTCAGGGTCAAGGCGACCGGGTTGCCGGTGGCGGCCGAATTGGCTTCCCATAGCGGTTGTTGGGCGGTATCGTCGGCCAAGGCTACCTCGACGACCAAGTCCGGAGCCTGATAACAAATCCAGCGCCACAGGTAGCGGATTTCGGGGCCGGCCTCGTCCGAGTAGAACCCGCCATCAGGGGGGAATCCCCGGGTCAGATCGGCGGGGTTTCCGGCAGCGGGTTCCCAATCGCCGCCGGCGAGGGCATCGGGATTGCTGGCGACGAGGGCGCTGAGGGCGACACCAGAGGCGCCGGCTGCAGCAGAACGGGCAAACAGATCGAGAGCGACCAGAATGCGCGGAGTGTCCATAGATTCGCCCCGCAGGCCGGCGACCAGCAAAACGGTCGGGCGGCGCTCCTCACCGGCGAACGGCAGGGAACGGGTGTCGATCAGGGCCAGCATCGGGCGCGACGTTGGCGTCAGGCCGATGGGTACACTCTGCCAACGCTCCGGGCTGCGTTTGCGAACGAGGTTCACCAGGGCGGCGTTAATATCGGTGGGGTGCATTGTGCTCATGAGCGCTCTCAAGGTTCAGGATTGTGGGCCGGCAATATTATAGCGGTGCTGGATTCGCCGTTTTCGCTTTGACACCGCGATTGGGCGGGGATAAATTGGCGGGACGTGGCCCGCGGTGGCCAGCAGCACGCAGACGGAGACTTACAGCCTATGCCTCGGTTCGACGAGTACACCGGCGAGCACCTGATTCCCCCGTATCGGATCCTGGACCTGACTGATCGCCGGGCGGCGTTCTGCGGCCGGTTGCTGGCCGACTACGGCGCGGACGTGGTGAAGGTGGAGCCGCCATCCGGAGATCATTCGCGGACCTTGGGGCCCTTTCCCGGAGACGTGCCCGACGCCGAACACAGCCTGGACTTCATGTTCTACAACACCAACAAGCGGTCAATAACCCTGGACCTGGAGACCGAAGCGGGGCAAGAACTGTTCCGGCAACTGGCGTCGGACGCGGATGTGATCATCGAGAGCCACGATCGGCACTACCTATCGGACCGGGGCATTGGATACGCCGACCTGGCCGCGGACAATCCGGGTTTGGTGATGGCTTCGGTGACGCCGTTCGGGTCTACCGGCGAGTGGTCTAACTACACGGGTGACGACCTGGTGGTGATGGCAGCGAGCGGGTACATGCAGATCACCGGCGAACCCGACGAACCTCCGGTACGCCAGGGCAACGAGCACAGCCACTATCCGGGGGCGCAGTACGCGGCGGTGGGAATCCTGGCCGCGCTCTATTATCGGGATTTCGCCGGCGGGGAAGTAGGGCAGCACATAGACGTGTCCTCGCAGGAGGCGCTGATCACCTACTACACGGACGCCCATCCGGCGCTGCTGTGGCGAAAGCTGGGGCAGAACGTGACACGGGTGGGCACCAATTCGACGCTGGTCATTCCGCTGGGAGCGTACCCGTGCCAGGACGGTTGGATCGCCGCCGGGGTCATAACGCCGCGGGAATGGGACGCTCTGGCGGAGTGGATCCACGAGGTTACCGGGAACGACGAGGTGCTGAACAAGGCGTATCGCGGGGGCAACCAGGACCGGGCGGAGCATATCGATATCATCACCGCCCTGTTCCTGGAGTTTGCGGAGAACTTCACGGTTCAGGAACTTTTTCACGAGGGGCAGCGGCGCAACCTGGTCTTTCTGCCCGTGAACGAGGTGGCGGACCTGCTGGCCGACCCGCAACTGGCGGAGTCGGGGTTCTGGTATGACATTGAACACAAGGACGCGTCAGTCGGTACGGTAAAGTACCCGCTGGGAGTATTTCACAGCGATGAAGTGTCGGCACGGAGTCGTCCCGCGCCGGCGTTGGGCGCGGACAACCTCGCGGTGTACCAAGGCGAGCTGGGATTGACCGCAGAGGAAATTGCGAAATTGAAGGCCGACGGTGTTGTCTGACCGGTCGGGCCAGCCGGCAACAGCAGGACGTTTCCCGAACACTGAGGAGCCCAAGAATGACCAGCAGCGCCACACATGCACCAGAAGTCACGCCCTCCGCGCTGGCGGGCATCCGAGTGGTGGAATTCGGGCCATACGTGGCGCTGCCGCTGACCGGAAGGATACTGGGCTCACTGGGAGCGGAGGTCATCAAGGTCGAAACGAACAAAGTCCTCGATGAGATGTCGTTCATCCCGGCATGGTCGAGGGGAGCGGGCCAGCCGGAATACCAGCGGGGGAAGCGCCGGATCACGCTGGATGTACGCACGGAAGCGGGGCGGGACCTGATGCTGGAGATGGTGCGGATCAGCGACGTGTTCATGACCAATTTCAGGCGGAATGTGTTGGATCGATGGGGGATCGATTTCCCGGAGATCCGGAAGCAGCGTCCGGACGCGATAATCATGTGGCAGACCGGGCTTGGGGGCCATGGGCCGTACTACACCTATAAGTCTTTCGGGATATTGGTGCAGCACCTGTCCGGGGTGTCACTGATGACCGGGCTGCCGGACGAGCCTCCGGGTGTAGTTAACACGTCCTACTCGGACTACCACACCGGGGTATTCCAACCGGCCGGGATCATCGCGGCGTTGATGCGGCGGAACCTCACCGGGAAAACGGCGACGCTCGAGTCGTCGATATTCAAGTCGGGAGTGGCGACCGGCGGGCCGGCGCTGCTGGACTACCAAGTGAACGGTCGGAGTCCGCAGCGCCGGGGCAACCGGGACGCCTGGGCGGTGCCGCACAACGTGTATCCGTGCGCCGGTGAAGACCGTTACATTGCGATTGCCGTATCGGACGACGAGCAGTGGGTGCGGCTCCGCACCGCGATGAGCGATCCGGAGTGGGCGGCGGCGGCGGAGTACGCAACGCGATTGGGTCGGCGGCGCAACGAAGAGGCGTTGGACGCACAGATTGCGGAGTGGACCCGGACGCAAGAGCCGCTGGCTTTGATGGAGAAGCTGCAATCGGCCGGGGTTTCGGCCGGTATGGTATCGCAGGGGCGGGACCTGAACGAAAACGGTCACCTGCAATCGCGGGAGTTTTACCAAGACACGCAGTACTGGGAGGCGGAACGGGGGGTGAAAGCAACGGAGTGGACGGAAGGCGAAAGCGTGTCCTGGTCGATTCCGGCAAAGATGTCGCGAACCCCCATACCGTTCGGGAAGTACAGCAACATCGGGGAAGACAACGGCTACGTGTTTGGGGAACTCCTGGGGATGCCCAGCAGCGAGATCGAACGGTTGGAAGAGGCAGGGGTGATTTACTGACATCACGCGGAAGCGATCCGCTCAGGTCGTCGCCAGGCAGATGGGGATGGTTCCGGGGAAAATGGCGCGGAAGGTCCGCTCCGAGCCGCGCTCACAACGGGGCGACAACTCGATGGTGCCACCGTCGTCACGCCGGGGCAGCGCCACCGGGTGACAGAGACCGGGCAGCGGCGTCTCGCCACGGGCGTAGAGAAACCGTGAGGGTCGGGATGCCTCGCCAGGGGCGCTCCCGCCAAGTTGTGCGCCGCAGCAATCTCGCCGAAGTCGGGCAGGGCGATGATCTCGGCACGCGGGTAGGCGCGGGGCGACGGGGCGGACGGTTGCGGAGACATCGTCCAGAGTTAGGACGGCCCGGGATGGCACCCTCCACCGCGCGGTTGAACGCGGACACGCGGTTACGCATCCTGCGGCACAGACGCCCGGCCAAATACTGTTCCGCATGGGCAGCCGACCGGCACCGACCCCATTTGATCGATCCGAAGCCGCAAACGGCTAGGGCGTCAGTGGGATCCGATTGTCCAGCAACGCGAAATTAATCCGGGTCGCGCGCGGTTAGTTCTCGTCACGGATGCGGCCGTACATGGCTAGAGGAGTGGCGGCGAGGAGGCCAGCGTCGACGGGGAGGACGACGCCGGAAACCCACCGTGCCTCGTCGCTGGCGAGGAACAGGGCGGCGTAGGCGATGTCCCAAGCGTTCCCCTCGGTGCCCAGGGGGCCGGCTTTTCGGCGATTCTCCCGGGTCTCCTCTGCCATGGCGCCGGCGACCATGGGGGTGTAGATGTGGCCGGGCGCGATGACGTTGACGCGGATGTTGTCGCGGCCAAGGTGGACGGCCATGGTCTCCGACATGCCGATGACTCCGGACTTGGAGGCGGAATAGGGGATGCTGGCGAGGCCGCTACCGGCGCGGACGCCGGCGATGGAGGACATGTTGATGACACTGCCGCCTCCGGCATCGATCATCCTCGGCGCTGCGTACTTGGTGGTGAGCATCATGCTCTTCAAGTTCACGTCAAGCACGTTGTCCCAGACGCTCTCCTCGACATCGGTCGGGGTTCCGGGACCAGTGATGCCGACGTTGTTGAAGAGCACGTGCAACGCGCCGTAGCGGTCCACCGCGGCGTCGACGACGGCCTCACAGTCACTGGCGGAGGTGACGTCGGCCGCAATGACCGATGCCTCGCCGCCTTCTTCGTGGATCACCGCGAGGGTCTCCTCAGCGGCCTGGAGGTTGCGATCGACCAGCAGGACGCGAGCGCCTTCGCGGGCGAAGAGGATCGAGGCGGCCTTGCCAGTGCCAATGCCCGGACCGCTGGAACCAGCGCCGGTGACGATGGCGACCTTGTCCTGCAGGCGGGGGCGGCCGGATGGAAGGAGTGTCATGGGAACCTCCGGTGAACGGGCTCGGGTGGCGCGACTTGACGCTGGTCTAGGCGGCGGGCACGGGCTCAGGAGACAGCAGCCAGTCCTGGGCCTGCCTGGCGGCGTCGGAGAGCCACTGGCCCATGATGGCCTCGCGGCCCTCGGGAATTTCGACGCCAAGACCGTCGGCCAGGCGGTTCATGAAGTTGAATATGCAAGTGATGGCGACGGTGGACAACACCTGCTCGTCGGTGAGGCCGACGGCGCGCAGTCCCTGGATGTCGGATTCCTGCATCAAAGCCGGCGTCAGGGTGAGCTTGACGGCATAGTCGAGGACGGCGCGAGTCTGCGGGTCCAGATCGGCCTGGGTGTAGTCATGGATGATGTGGCTGGAATAATCGGGGTCGCCGGAGTGTTGACGGAGGAACCCTCCGTGGGCGACGGCTCAATAGCGACAGCGGTTGATCAGGGACACCACCGTGGCGATGGCCTCCTCCTGAGGGCGAGTCAAGGCGGAGGAGCCGAAGGTGGCATTGGCGTTGAGGTTCTGCACCGCCGCCATGAGGTCGGGGTTAATGGACATGCACTTGATGACAGCCGAGACGGGGGCGTCGGTTTCGCGAATCCAGGACATGGAGACCTCCTTATACGGATGTGGCGGCGCGTTGGGTCGAGAACCGACTTTCAATCACCGGTTGGGGTCTGAGTTACGATGGCCATTTTATGTTCAGCGGTGCCGAGGAGCAGGTTGCCAAGGCGCACATCGACCGCGAAGCGGAGCTTGTTTCCCGAAACGTCGGTCAATACGGAACGCGCCGTAACGACGGACCCGGCATCGGCCGGCGCCAGGTGTTTGACGTTGACCTCGTAGCCGACGACGGTCTGATTGAGGTGGAGCAGCGACAAAACCGCGTGGTAAGAGGCCTGCTCCATGAGCATGACCATGGCCGGGGTGCTGAACTTCGGGGTATGTGGGGCGAGGTGTTCAGCGGCGACAGTCAATTGAGTTTCGCCTGCCAGACCGGGCCGGATGGCCGGGTCTATCGGCAGGCGAGACGGTTGCGATGTACCGGGAGTCGCCATGGGCGGCGGCCCGGCAGCGCGAATGACTAAGCGGCGACGGCCTGGCCGGTCAGGATCGACTCCACCTCGTCGGCGAGTTCGGCGGCGCGGGCCTTGACCTCATCGTCGGTCAGGCTGGACAGCGGATGCTGGGCGACCACATAGCGATAGTCGGGCACACCCATCATGCGGGTCATAGCCTGAGCTGTGTTGAGGAAAACGTGGGTAATGATGGCCGCGGTGGGGACGCCGCGCTTTTCCATGTCGATTCCGTCGTGCACACTGCACGAACTGCAGGACCCTCAATCCCCAACCCCGGTGATGAGGTAGTCGACCTCACTCAGGATGGAGTCGATCATGTCCGGCTTGGCGGGCAGGCTGGCGTGGCCTTTGTCGTAGTACTTGATCTCGGAGAAGCCGTGGCGCTCGTTGAGGATGTCGCCGAGCTCATGGAGGAGCTTGTCGGCGTTGGCCTTGGAGTTTTCCATGAGGCCGAGGCGCTTGCCGGCGAGGCCGCCGGAGCGGTCGTTCATGTGGAACTCGGATTGGGGCAATTCGGTGCCCTTGGGGTTGACGAGCCGGAGGCGGCTCGATTCGGCGGTTGTCATGAGTGACCTCCGTTTGGTGTGAGCGTGTCGGCGGAGCTAACTATATGGGCGGATTGTACCGTCAAACAACGGTGTTGCGTAACCCCCGGTGCAAGAGCAGACGGCAGATCCGGACCAGTATCGCCTAGTTGGCCGAGATCTTGCGAGTGCGGATGCGGTACCCGGTGGTATCGATTATGGCGCTGTAGCGACCACCGGTGCCGCCGCCGTGCATGATGAGGATGTCGTCGGGGTCGTTGGCGCAGCGCATGATGAGCTCCTCGTCGCCGGGGCGCTCTGGGCCCTGCTTGGAGCCCAGACGGACCAGTTCGGCGCGGGAACGGCCGCTATTCTCGATCAGGAAGTCCTGGATATCGCGGCGGTTCCAGCCGTCACCCTGCAAGGTGAGGGCGTGCTCGGGTCCGATGACAATGACCCACTGGGCGGGATAGCGGTGGGCCAGGGCGGCGGAGCGCAGGGCGTCGCAGATGGACAGCAGGATTGCTCGGCCGGTGTGGGCGTAGCTGTTGGGCACGCTGACCGGGTTGTAGGCGACGGCAACGGTGACCACGCTATCGGAGGCGTCAAATCCGCGACTAACGTGGAGAGGCTCCCAGGGGGAGGTCTCCTCGTTTTCGGCGATGCAGAAGGTGTACTTGGCCGGCGTGCCCAGAGTGCCGCGGTCGAGTTGGCCGGGCCAGGCGTCGAAGCCGTTCATGAAGCAGAGACGGACGGCGCGGCCGATGCTGGCGTTGGCGCGGAAGCCGGGGCCGAACAGGCCGTCCCGACTGTTGATGCCCAACGCCTCGCGGATGGGGCCGTTGAGGACCATGAGGATGCTGGGCGAGCTGGTGGAAGAGGCGGCCATGTTGACGAAGTTGCGCTCTTCTTCCAGGGTGCGCAGGGCGGTGACCAGGACCGGGAAGTACTCGGCTTCGCAGCCGGCCATGACCGCGTTGGCGGCGGCGTTCTCGGAGGTGATGACGCGGCTGCGCATATCGAGGTTGAGCAGTTCCTCCTCGCCGGTGAGGCCGGCAAAGGAGAGCATCTCGCGTACCTTGTAGTCGGCTGGCGGGACGACGGGCAGGCCGTCGGTCCAGCCCATGCGAAAGCATTCCTCGATGGCCTCGATAGTGTCGGCGGTTTCGACGTGGCGTTCTGCGCTGCTGGTCATGTGGGTCTCCTAGGTTGTGCTGTTTTCGGTGAAGGGTTCAAGGATGTCGAGAAGTTCGCCAATTAGATCCAATCCGTCCTTGATGTCTTCGGGATCCAAAAATCTCTTGCGCGTGTAGAAATAGCCATGCAATTCATTGGCTACTCGACGGTGATTCCGCAATCTCTCATCGCCAGCCAGAATGCGGGCGCGGTTGATCACGTCGGCGAATTCGTCATGACGAACGTATTGCCATCCTTGAGCTGCCGCAACGGCTTTGGCCATCCATGCGGCGGCGCCCCAGCCTTTTTCGGCGGCCTGGTGCAGGTCGTCGTCGGCAAGGTACTGGTGGCTTTTGACCAGGAATTGCCGGGCCTGCTGACGGTAGTCGGCGATGGCTGCCGACGGCTCGTTATAGGGTTCGATGGGGGAAGACTGTGTCATTGGTCGGTCTGGGTCGATTTGAGGCGGCCGGTGACGATCACGCCGTCGGTGACGCTGTAGCCGTGCCCGGGGTGAATGTCGGTAATTTCGGTGTGCGTGTAGGCGGTGCGGCCGCTGATAATGGGGGTGACGGATATGACATCATATCCGGCGGCGTCGAGATCGTTACAGCAGCGTTCCAAGTATTCGGCCATCTGCTGCAGCCGTGTGTGCTCCTCACCGGTGACGCTGACCTTGCCGACTGTACCGCCATGAGTGGACAGCGTGGTGTCAGCGTAAACGTAACGGGTGGTATACGCAGGTTTGTCCTTGGTGGGGTAGGCCGACCGGAACAAGTGTCGCCTCGCTTGAATCTCCAATTTTTGAGCAACGAAACGCCGCACCCATTATTGCGCTGTGGGGGCGGCGTGGCAATCCCGGCACTGGCCGGGTGCCGAAAATCGGACCGGCGAGCGAGGCCGTTAATAGGATCGGGTTATCTCTGGTGTAGAGGTTAGACAATATGAAGCAAGGCAGCGTGACCGGCCACTATGCTCAAGTCGGTTAGGCCAGACGCGCTGGTCCCGCAACACCGCGCCATCCGGCGAATCAAACGCATGGTGGATCATCCCTTGTCCCAGGTGTCCCCCACCTTCGACCGGATGTACGCCGACAATGGCCGAGAGGCGATCCCGCCGGAGCACCCGCTGAAAGCCTGCTTGCTGATGGCGTTGTTCTCGGTGAGTAGCGAGCGGCAGTTCTGCGAGCGGTTGGAGTACGACCTGCTGTTCAAGTGGTTCTCGGACTTGAACATCATGGACCACAGTTTTAAACACTCGGTGTTCTCCAAGAACAGTCATCGATGGTTGGATGACAACGTGACCAGGGGGGCGCTCTGCTGCCATTACGAAGGGCGCGATATTGGTCGACTTCCACCAGTCATTCCCTCAGCGTCAGTGGGCGGCGAGGGAATCAGGGATGCTCTGAAATCGGCAGAAACGAGTCCAACCAGATTCGCTCAAAGTCTGAAAACCAATGAGCGTACTTTGAGGCGTTGGCAACGCGCGCAAACGACACCCCATCTCACCAACCGGCACCCGCTGACTGAACGGTCAACACATGGGGAGCCGTGAAACCGCCGGCGGCTACCCGAAACTGAACGCGTACCGATCGTGCAGTTCGGTATTCGATTGGCTTTGAAATGACCGGGATGAAGGAAGGGGGGTTTGTTGCAATCGCCTGGGTGCTCAACCGACACTTGATGGTGGTCTCTGCGCCGTTCGCGGGCTTTGCGACGCACCCCCCTTCGACGCTAGATTCCCAACGCCGCTACCCCTGCCTTGGCGATGGCCTCGTCGTCGAGCCCGCTGGGCAGGCCTCCCACGCCGATGGCGCCGACCACCACACCCTCGTGGATAACGGCAACCCCGCCCGGTAGCGCTATCAACTGAGCATCCCCGAAGGACTCAATTGACCTGCCCGTGCTGCTGAGTTGTTCGGCGAACGCGGCGGTATCCATGGAGCGCACCGCCGAGGTGTAGGCCTTTCGGATGGCGAAGGTGGGCCGCAGGCAGCGGTCCATCCGGGCGTAGGCCAGCAGGTTTCCGGCATCGTCCACCACGGCCATATCGACCTTGCGTCGGTTGGGGTCCCGGTTGAAATCAGCAACCATCGCCGTGATGGCATTCTGGGCCTGTTCCAAACTGAGCATTGCCTTGTTGTACATGTCTTCGACCTCCGCGAATTGTGAGCTTGGGAAACTGCGCCGCTCTATTGCGAACGGGTTGCTGTGTGTTCAGTGGCTGGGTTTGGAGCCAGTCTATCCGCTCCCGGTGGCGCCGTAAATCAGGGGAACGCCCCAACTCCGTGGAACGTTGACGGGCCAGTGTTCCTGCGGGGAATGCTGAAGGATTTGGATTTACCGCCTCCCATACAGCCGATTTATGTTGCCGAATCGCTCCGGGTTCAACTCTTTTCCCTGCAAAGCCGGGTGGTCAGGACCGTAGCGATGGGCTCGGAACACGCCGTTTGCCATACCGAATTGGGACGGGACAACGATAGGACTGACGTATTCCCACACTATCTCTCCAACGGGGGTCACCTCGAACAGCCGGCCCGTCTGACCTTCGGTGATGAGAGTGTTGCCGTTGGGCAGGCGCTGCGCCCCGCCGGTGAAGTGGGTGAAGAAGGAGACCATGGGCGATCCCTGGTACTGCCAGACGATCTCGCTGGTGGCCGGGTCCACCTCAACGACCCGGGAGTAGCTGAGGCCCCGACGGTGGGCGCCGTTGTCGAGCAGCAGCACGTTACCGTTGTCTAGGTAGGTGGGGTGATGCTGATGAGATATGTTCCCCGGACCCCACTTCCAGGTAATCTCCCCCGTCGAACGGTCCACCAACGCCACGGTGTCAAGGACGCGGAAGCTGATGAGGAAGGTGCGTCCGTCAGACGACGAGGTGAGGTCGTTGGCGCTTCCCCAGGCATCGCGCCTTTCCAGGGGGCAAATCACGTCCGTTTCCGGGTCCAGGTGGTCGGCGGATCGCCAAACGCTCACCTCAGCTCCATCCGGGGTAACCTCCACGACCTGGTCGCCCAACATTTGCTCCGGGTCGCTGGCGGTGGTAAAGCCGCCTCGGACCCTGCCGGTCAATTCCGCCGATATTCTGTCGCGTTGCAACAGGATCAGGTTGTTGCCGTTGGGAAGCCGGTTGTGACGCCGGAGGCTGGGGTTGTGATACTCCCAGACCAACCTGCCTTCCCAGTCCAGTTCCCGGATGTGGTCGGCGCCCGGTGGGTCGGTCCCCTGATCGCGGAACAGCAGGTTCCCGTTGGCCAACAGGTAGCCGTAGGCGATGCCGCCAGGATGGCTCCAACGGTGTACGACGTTGCCTTCCATATCGATCAGATACGCGTCGCTCCCGCCGTTTGGTGAGAACAGGGTGTACCCCCGGTATGCGCCGCCCGAATGGCAACGGAGCAATCCGATGGGACGGGAGGACGTGGTCATGCGGTTCCCCTCCTGTTTGTGTGGACAAACGTCGCCGCTGGTTGCTGTTCCCAGCTGGTGCCGTGTCTTCCTGGCCGATGATACCGGCTGCGAGAGCGGTGGTAAACTCGGCTCCATTCAGCGCCCCATTTGCGGCCGCACACCAGGAGGCGCCTCCCATGCGCATTGCCGTACCCGACCTGGTTTCCAACTCCTACTTTCCGGCGGTTGCCGCCATAGAACTGGGGCACTTCCGGGCACAGGGATTGGAAATGGAGTTGGAGATGGTTTTTCCGGTGGGCCGGGCCATGGAAGCATTGCGGGACGGCAGCGTCGACTTCGTGGCCGGTCCCGCCCACGCCACTCTGTCGGTTTTCCCCGGATGGGAGGGAGCCAAGTTGCTGGCCGCGCTGTCACAGCACACCTTCTGGTTGCTGGTAATGCGCTCGGACCTTGGGGTCCAACCGGGAGACGTTGCAGGGGTCAAAGGGTCTGCGCATTGGAGCAGCCCCCGGGCCCGACGTCGCACTCAGGCGGCTATTGGCCGAAGCGGGCGTAGACCTTGTGGCGGACGGTGTAACGCTGCAGGGCAATCGCGTCTTATCCGAGGAGGACTTTGCGCAGGTAGTCCTCGTCCCATCCGGCGTTGAGCCGCTTGCCCTGAATGCCTACTTTCAAGGTGCTTTCGTTTTTCAACCGGTTGTGCCCAATCTGCCGCAGCGTGGCCAGGTTCTGCGGTCCATGGTCCTTGCGCACTCGGCACTGGTCTTCCCGAAAGGTCACGTCCAAGGTCCAGTGCAGCGAGTTTTCGATGCTCCAGTGGCTTCTGATGGCAGCCAGGAGTTGTTCTGCTGAGGCTGGCAGGCTGCTGATGTAGTAGCGGGGCTGACTTATGCCACCCGCTCCAGTTTGACGATGGCCCACCACCCTGACGGCCGCCTTCAGTTGGGACCATTGCCCCTGGGGGTCCAGATAATCCAGGCAGTCCGTCGCCGTGATGGTCCAGCATTCCCGCCGTTCCACCCGTCCGTGTCCCTTGTCCACGGTCCGTGCATAATCGTAAGGCACCCCGTCAAAACCCCAGGCCTCGGCTCCCTGGAACAGGTCTCGGATGCCCTCATGCAACCGGCCCTGGTTCTCCTTCACCGCCAGCACGTAGTCGGCCCCGCCCGCTATGATCTGCTGGGCGATCTCCCGCTGGCAGCCCATGGCATCGATAGTTACGATGCAGCCATTCAAGTCCAGCATCTCCAGCAGTTGTGGAATGGCGGTGATCTCATTGGACTTCTCCTCGGTCTTGACCTGGCCCAGGGTCAGGTTATTCTGCGTGGCCCAGGCGCTGACCAGGTGTATGGCCCCCTTGTTCCCCGCCGGATCATAGGACCGTCGGGCCGTCTTGCCGTCAATGGCCACCACCTCACCCGGCAGCAACTCGGCGATGGCCTGGGTCCAGGATACGAAGCAGTTCTGCAACTGCACTGGGTCCAGGCGGGCGAACACATCGCCGAAGGTGTCGTGGGATGGGATACCGTGGGGCAGTTCCAGGAAGGTTTGAAACCAGGCCAGCTTGCTCTTGCCGAAGAGTTCTATGTGGACCCAGGAATCGGCGCCGCAGATGGTGGCGCAGATGGCAATGGCAATGATGTCCACCAGCTTATGGCGTCGGGTGCGTTCCACCCGTGGGTCGTCCAGGTCAGCGAAATGATCGAGAATAGTTGTTTTGGGTGGTTGTGCCATGCCTCACTGCCTCCATATGGTTCAACGGATCATGGCACGTTAGCACATTTCTAAAAATACTATTAAGACGCGATTGCCCTGTCGTGGATGAGTGGGATGGCGGTTCTTATGACCTGCAGTGGCATACTGGGCCGAGTACTCACACGGTTCGTAATTGGGCTTACGATGGCACGAACCATCGGTACATCAATTCCGGGCGTGATTGGGATGACCAGTCTGCCGGGGACTACGTGTGCAAGTATGGCATGGCCACGAGGTACGATTGTGGCGAGATCGAGACGAAGTACTATCATTTGGCGCCGGGCCGGGGGAACCGGTGGGTCCTCGTGCAAAATGTTGAGGGTGACAATTCTGTCTTGGCTCGGCCTGGGGATAGTGGGGGCCCGTTCTTTGATGGGAACGTTGCGGTCGGGATACTGACACACAGCGTTGATGCCACTAAAGCAATCTACATGGCGTTCGACTTTATCGAGGCCAAGGGTTTGACCTTGGACAGTGACTAGCATGGCTTTCCGCGACGGGTTTCGCTTCGATTCCGGTTCCTCTGTCTCATGGGGTTTCCAGGTGCTCGGTTGTCTGTTGATGCTGACAGTCGTGATGTTCCTGGTTTCATGTGGGGGCGGTGTTGACGGTCCCGTCTCGGACACGCCTACGCCTACGCTCTTGGTTCTGGCTGATGATCCTACGAGCATTCCTCGGGTGACTGAGGTCTCCTCTCCCGCGTCATTGGGAGAGGAGGCTTCAAATGCTGCGGTTGAATCTCCCGCGGTGGCAGTTGAGCTGTCGTTCCCACGTCATGGCGAGGTACTGCCCGCGAATCCCGGGGATGCTTACGTTTACGGCGAACTTTCTCGTTCAGGGGATTGCTTGCGAGTCTCCTACGCAGATCAGGTGGACCCCGTGGCCACCCGCGATGGTTTGCTGGTTGTCTGGCCGAAAGGGTTTGAAGCGGAGGATGACGGTCAGTCGGTCGAAGTGTTCGACTCCGGGGGGGATTTGGTTGCTTCCGTGGGTCAGTCGGTCCGGATGTCCGGCAGGAAGGTTGCCTCGGAAGGAGAGTGGGACTGGACCGGGGTGCCTGGTCGTTGCACCGGCCCCTTCTGGTTGGTGGGTGATGAGGTATCGCTTGTGAAGGGGGTTGGTCTAGTCGTTGAGTCGTATGGTGAGGTGTTATTTGCGACGTCAGGCGAGCAGCGTGGGCCGATTGTATCGGAGCTGGCTGGGTTGGGAGGACTGCTGCGATTGAGTGGCCGTTGCTTGGTCGTTGGTGGATTAGATTCGCCGAAAGAGTACCTGGTGGTCTGGCCGCCGGGATTCCGTTTGGAGGGTTCTGGTGAAAACCTGTCTGTGTTGAACGGGGGTGGGCACGTCATTGCCAAACTGGGAGATGCTGTTTTGTTGGGGGGTAGGTTTGGTAAGGTTGTAACCGCTTATTCTGGGGAATGCGACGGGGTGTACTTCAAAGCGAATAGCGTGATGAATTTGGAGAGGTGAGGGGCGGTTTTTCGGGGCTTTCGGTTATTTCCCGGAGGCACAGGTCCGTTCCGGTGTACGCGATGGGCGAACAGCATGGTTTTTTAGCTCCGGCGCACGGCTGTATGAGGAAGCCATCGGCTTTCGCTAGTGTTTTACTGCTCTTCGGAATCTATGGAAGACAACGTTGTTGGCGCAGATATTAAGCTTCGTGTTCAGGCACCGGGTAGGCGTCGTGGTGGCGGTTGTGGTGCTGTGCATCGACCAGGCTGCTAAGTACGTGGTAGACGGGCTGCTGGAAGTGGGGGAATCATGGCCGGCCTACGGGCTCTTCAGCCTGACGCATGTGACGAATACCGGCAATACTGTGAACTTGTTCAGCGGCCATTCGTTGGTTCTGATTGGGGTGTCGGCGGGTGGGATTGCGTTGCTGTTTGCTCTCTACTGGCCTCGCCCGAAAACTGGGGTGATGGGCCAGGTCGCGTTCGGGTTGATGCTGGCAGGTGTGACCGGAAATCTGGCGGACCGTGTGATTCTGGGGCATGTGACGGACTTTATTAACGTGGTGCCTTGGTTCATCTTTAACCCGAATCCACCGAAGGGATACGGTGCTGGCGTTGACACGGGGGATGATGGGTACGGGAAGGCGAACAGACCAGGCCTGATTCCGACAGATGGGGTTGAGGGTAGTGCGAGGTGGCCACGCTGGCGGCAAGGCGGCGTCGCGCGGTGGCGCAGTAGGCGAAATCGGCCAGGCCGGATGCCAGAAGCGACACTCGCGGACTGGGCTGGCATGAATCTGCGGGACAGCCCCTGGATTGTCCGGTGGACGGGTCGGGCGTCGACGGCGCGCCGTCAAGCTGGACAGGCTGGTAGAGGAATGGCGCGGAATCGGGCCAGGGCGTGAGTGAATTGGGTTTCCCAGTGCCAACGCTGGGGAAGATGCAGGGTGAGGCGGCGGGCCGAGCGGGTGAGCCGTCCGGCAAGGGAGAAGAACCGCCGCCGGAGGGTCTTGGTTGGTCACCAGTTGCTCGCCCAGACCGATGCGCGCAGCCCAGTGGGCCAGGTTGTGGGCCATCACCTGGACCGCCAGCCAGGCCGTAGATTGCAAGGGGACTTGGCGGCGAAACGCCCTGAGGGGAGATGGTTCAGTCCCACGCCGTACTTGAGGTCGCGGATGGCGTTCTCGATCTCGGCGTGGCGGCGATGATCGGCCTCCAGTTCCAGAGTGCCTCCAGTTCCAGAGTGCCTCCGTCCCGATCGGTGATGAAGCCGTGATAGCTGTAGTCGGCCAAGAGGGCCAGTTGAGAACCGGGCGTGGGCTTCACTCTGCGGACGATGCGCCGCACCGGCGCGGCGTCGGGCGCACTCTCGAAGGGGATGTAGGTAGTCTCGGCCACGTCGGCAGCACCGTCCATCCAGTAGGGTAGGGGCGTCCAGTCCCCCTCGGGTATGGCCTCGATCTGGTTGCGCCGGCTCTGGTGTTGGCGGATGGTGATGGAGAAGCGGGCATCCAGCTGGCGGCAGGTGGACACCATGGCGTGGTTATAGCAGCCGCTATCGGCCCGCACCGTGAGTAGTCCGGTGGCTCCGGCGTAGCGTACCCGTCCCATCGTCTCACGCAGGAAGTGGGCGGCGCCCCGAGCGGTGTTGGCGCGACCCTCACGCAGCCGGGCCATCAGCACATCGCCGGTGCCGGCGGCGACGGCCAGCAGCGGGTGATAGCCCCGCTGGCCGGTGTAGCCCCGCTGGCCGGTGTAGCCCCGCTGGCCGGTGTAGCCGTGGTGGCCGGTGTAGCCGTGGTGGCGGGCTCCCTCCTTGGCCGGACCGTAGGTCTCG
Organism: Geodia barretti; assembly: GCA_030341885.1. Lineage (NCBI taxonomy): Eukaryota > Metazoa > Porifera > Demospongiae > Tetractinellida > Geodiidae > Geodia > Geodia barretti. Next base: position 101,760 of record CASHTH010002870.1, read on the forward strand.
CAGATGGTGGGGTCCAGGTCGATGGTCAACGGCCCGTGATTGTTCAAAGATCGGGGTCCCGCCCCAGCGGCCCAGGCCCGGGCCAGCAGTTCCCGGCTCACCCGATCCAGCTGGCGGGCGTGGCCCCAACGGAAGCTGCGCAGGAACGTGCCCAGGGTGGATGGCGCCTTGACCACGCAGCCCAGCACCCGCGCGGTCCTGCCAGCACGCAACCCGTCGGCATCGTCAATGCAGTCGCCCCCAGCCAGGGCGGAGGCCACCAGCGTCATGATCTTGTCGCCCGTGTTGGCTCCGCCTGGGGCACGGCCCAGGTCCAGGTGCCGATCAACCAGTTGGGGCAGGCCCAGATGCAGTGCCAAGGTGGACGGAAGGATCAGCCCAGCATTGCTGACCAGGCGGTGGTCGTCGAAGGCGATCTGGATGCGGTCGGGGTCGTTGCGTGGTAGCATCTATTTGGTGCTCCTTCTTTTGGGTCGGTTTGGTGTTTCGCAAACCATTATCCCAGAAGCAACGGGGCACTTTCTTATCCCTTCAGCACACCGCCACAATCATCTCTTCGGTGGATTGGGGCTAACGTGACCGGCAGATACATTCCACCCTGGAGCGATGAGGCTGATGTTGCCACCGCACTGGTGAAGTTGGGCAACCTTGTGGCGCTCAACGAAGGCGAGGCGGCCACAGCCTTCATCGAGCTTGCGGAGGCCGTATGCGCCAGGCGCACCAGGAGCAGCGGCAATGTGGCTTTCGTCGTGTACGACCAATTTATGGTCGCGTGGACCGCCGAAGGTTGGAGGGGTTATAGCGTCGGCGATAGATAAGCGGTGAAGGGTCCCGCGAGGCCGGCAATCTCCGGGTTATCGTAACTGTAATTGATGATGGCAGACTTCTACATCAAGTCTGCCAACCGAGCTTTAGATAGGTGAACCCGCCCCACCAACCCACCGCACCGTCGACTCCAGACAAAACTCAGCCCGCAGCGGTTAAGACCGACTGCGCCACACCAGCCCGGCCTGCACGCAGGATCCCAGGCCCCTCTCCAATGGGTTGGATTCATTTTTCAAGACCGCGACCCTTGAGGCATTCTCATGTACCATTGCACCATCATGCTGAGCAACAAATATGATGGAGAACATTAAGCACCTATATTCCAGAAGATAGAGCAATGGATGGAACTACCTCACCCCTACAGCAGAATTGTGTTTCAGTTCGGCGGAGCTTGAGCAGCCTCTGGAGATTAGCCGCTGCTATGGCCGTCGTCCTGGTACTGGCCGGTTCGCTGATCGTCGCCACGGAACGGGCCGGCGCTCAAAGCGCCACTTCCCTCGCGTCCAACCTGGACGTCGGATCTTCCGAGAACACCGCGGTCGGCGCGCTCGGCTCCAACCACCACACGGTAACCGGTTCCTTCACCACCGGGAACGCCGATTTCGGCTACACCCTGGACCAGGTCGAACTCAAACTGAAGACCATTCCCGGGCAAGGCGGGTCTCCGACTCCAGCGGTCGCCCTTCACAGCAACAACCGCCACAATGCCGGCCCGCGACTGTTCACCTTCACCAATCCGTCGTCCATCGGCGCCATCAACGCCGAACCAGGCAACTTCAGGTTCGACGCTCCCGCTCAACCAGGCTGAAACCCAACACCACCTATTGGGTCAGCATCTACGCCGACGACGACCCGATGCACATCGTACTCACCGCGGAGGACCGGAGCTAACGACCGCGGCGCCGGCGGCGACTGGAAGATTGGCAACACCCACGTCAACAGACCACCGACACCAGCTCAACCTTCACCACCGGCGACGCCAGCGTCCGCCTGAAGCTCTGGGGCGCAGAGATCGCGCCCGATCCTGAACGAACCGGATTCCGGGGATCTTCCCAATTCCGGCGAAAACGCTCGGCCTGATCACTACCCGGCGAGACCCACACGGGCAGGATGCACGCCAACCACGACTCCGGCAGAACCAAAGGAGACTGGTGGAAGCTCCGCGTCGAGCCCAACACCCGTTACCGGGTCAAGGTCGATTTCGCATCCTCCGGATCCACCGTTGCCGCCGAGAAGCGCGGCGGCTCCATCGCAGTGAACCACAACGCCGCATTGTGGGACCACAACCGCGACGATGGTCTCGCTTTCATCGAGTTCGTCGCGACCTCCGAACCCTATTACCTGCGCATCCAGGCCAAGGACTCCCTCAACGAAGGTTCCGCCACTTATTTCGGGTCCCTACACCGGTCGATCTCGACAGAATCGTTAACACCACCCGCAAAGTGAGCAACACCGATTCCCACACCGCGGCACCACTCGGGTCAGCAACACGCTTTGGAAAGCCACCGCTTTCACCACCGGCTCTCACGGAGGCGGCTACAAGCTGTCATACATCGGCGCCGGCCTGCACCACGACCCTGACAACAAGGCCACCAACTTGGTTTTAGCCCAGCTGTGGTCCAACGAAAACGGCTACCCAAGCATCAAGCTCTTCGACTTCCAACGCATCGGGCCGATCACCGGCCACCCAACCGCACAACTCAGCGACCGTTTTTGGGCTCCGCGCGACTCCACGCTCCTCCTCCCCAACACCACATATCAAGTGGTATTCCGGGACGCCAATTCCGGCTCGTCTTACCACGTAGCCACCGTCCCCGACGGCGACGAGAACCCCGGCGCCGCCGCCGGCTGGTCCATAGGCGACAACGCCGTCTTAATCAATTACGCCTCCACGGAGGACACTTCAAACTGGTCCGACTTCGAAGACACGCCCATTTTGCTCGAATTCTTCGCTGGGGAACAACCTAAACTGAAGCCAAGGTGAAATCTACATTCGCGGGATGGGAAGGGTCGGCTTGAGTGCTGGCAGTCAGTTCTGCTGCTCGAGCCTGAAGCACGGTCTGGCATCGGCGCTTGACTTCGTCGCATCGGCTGGACAGGCTGGCGAAAAAGTCGCCCACCTTCTCCTGGACTGCGGCACGGGTCCCCAGGCACAGGTTGGCGGTCACCTCTTGACGTACCCAGCCCCAAATAGCCTCGTCGGCGTTGAAATCTGGGCTATAGGTGGGCAGGTTCACCAAGCGCAGGTTCAAGTTGGGGTTGGCCAGGTAGGCTCGCAGCGCGTCGCCCCTATGAGCTGGGGAATTGTCCCAAATCACCGTCAACGGTTCGGTGTGTTGCGCCCGCAGTTGACGCAGGAAGGCAACCGACAGGAAGGCAACCGAGGTGGTGGAGTTGCTGTTACCTTCCAGTTCCATCAACTCCACCTCTCCGGTTTCCAGACACACCGCCGAGTAGTAGCTCGCCTTCTCCCCACGTCGCGGGCTGGTGGAGTCCACCAGCGCCGGTTCACCCTTCAGCACCCATTTGGCCCGCAGATCCGCATCCGCCCGAAAGTGAGCCTCGTCAGCGAAGAATATCTTGGCCCCAGTTCGTCGGGCCGCCGCTGTCAAGGCGATGTACTCCCTCACAAGCCTTCCCGCCGTACCGGGTCTGCCTTGACCAACCGCTTCTTGGGACGCTTCAGGACAAAGCCCAACCGGTGCAGGTAATTCAGGCAACCACTCCGGCTCAGCGTCAACCCGAAGCGTTTCCTCTACCAACCGGCGCACCGCCTTCCAGTTCCAGTTGGACAAATCGATGCCAGCTTGCGACGGCAATTCCTGCACCGCCGCCTTCAACTCGGCCTGCCGCTCCCGGTTCAATGCGGGGGGAACCTCCTGACTGCTCAAAAGCCAGCGCCTCAGGACCACCCTCCCGGAATGCCGTGGCCCATTGGCCAATAGTGTGGGCGTCCCGTTCCAACGCCGCGCCGCGGCCGCGGCCGTCCAGCCTCGCGCCAGCAACCACACCGCGTGCCACCGTTCCCGCTCCCGAGGCGTCGGCGCTCGGTACATCCGTCGTCGTACCGCAGCCTCATCCATGCGCCACCGCTCCAGCAGCGCTCCCATCTCCAGCATACCCACCAGCAACCCCCGGCAACTTCCCAACCGATCCTCTCAATTCCTTCCAATTCTATCCAAACCAAGTGCGGGTTTCACCTTGGCTTCGGTTTAGTACTCAGTCAATCTTGGAATTGGAGGGATAGAGGCGATACAGTTTGGTTCGGGCATCCTGGGTGCTGAAGCTCCAGTTGATGGTGGCCCCGGCTGCGTTGCGTTCGGCTTCATAGGGGTTGATTGCTCGTTGCAAGCCGGGTTCATCGGGATACCGCCCTGGTAGACAGGCTCGGGTCAACACGCTGAACTCAATCTCGGCCATGTTCAGCCAACTGGCGTGTTTGGGCGTGTGGTGAAACTCGAGGCGTTTCACGATGCGACGAGCCTCAGCGGCGGGGAAGGCTTCGTAAAGAGAAGCCATGCGGTGGGTGTTCAGATTGTCAAGCACCACCCGTACCACCGGAGCGTGGGGATAGGCTACATCCACCAGCCACTGCATCTGGTGGGCGAAGTCCTGCATGGGTACGGCGTTCGGTGATGGCTATGTGGCGCCAACCGGCCAGAGGCTCACAGGTCAGGAAGATGTTGCGGGTACCGCCGCGCCGGTACTCGTAGTCCTGGCGTCGCGGGCGTCCCGGTTGGGCGGGCAAAGGCTCTCTCACATCGGCCAGCAGTTGGGTGGAGGTCTCGTCGAAGCACACCACCGGCCGGTCGGGGTCGTAGGGTTCGGAGTAGAGGTCCAGCACGTCCTCACATGGCAGCCACGAACTCCCGTTCACCTTGGGGATGCACCACTGCTGCTTTCCGCCACGGCTGGAGGATGTTTTTTTCAGCCGCAGACGCACCGTCTCGTATGACAACGACTCCACCAACCCCAACTCCACCGCCTCGTCGGCCAGCAGCCGCAGGGTCCAGTGGTCCATGTCCTTCGGCGCAGCGCTGCCTGCCAGGGCAATCATATGGCTTTCGCCCTTGTCCAGCCAGTTTTACGATGAAAAAAAAAAAAAACCGGTTTGGCTTTGGCTGGCTTTGCGCTTTTTTAGGAAAGATAAGGACAAGGGTAGTGGCCTGACCCCACTTTCGACGAAAGGTCCAGCCATGCTCACCCTGCCCGATGCCATTGTAGCCGTTCTCGTTCCCTTCGCAACGTTGTTCAGCAACCCAACCTGGCGCAAAGCGCAGGTGTTGCTGGTGGGCGCGATACTGGCGCCAGGCCAGCGCACGGTGGCCGCGGCGCTGCGGGTCATGGGTCGCAGCGATGACGGCGACTTCGCCCGCTACCATGAGGTGCTCAACCGGGCGGTGTGGTCGCCCCGTGCGGCCGCGGGTATTCTGTTGGTATTGTTGCTCCAGCACCTGGATCGCGGCGATGGCCCCCTGATCTTCGGCGTCGACGAAACCTTGGAGCGGCGTCGGGGCCGTAGCATCGGCGCTCTGGGCGTTTACCGTGATGCGGTGCGTTCCAGCCGCTCCCAAGTGGTCAAAGCCAGTGGTTTGCGCTGGATCTCCCTGATGTGGCTGGGCCAGGTGCCCTGGGCGGGACGCCATTGGGCCCTGCCGGTGCTCACGGTGCTGGCGCCATCGGCGCGGTACTATCAGGAGAGAGGACGTCGGCACAAGAAGCTCACCGACTGGGCACGCCAGATGGTCCTGCAACTGCGCCGCTGGCTGCCGCAGCGGTCGCTGGTGCTGGTGGGGGACAACGGCTACGCTGTGCTCGACCTGCTGCACTGCTGCCAGTCCCTGTCGGAACCCGTTACCCTGATCGCCAGACTGCGCCTGGATGCCGCCCTCTATGCGCCCGCGCCACCCCGTCAACCGGGTCAGAACGGCCGCCCAGCGCTGAAGGGCGCACGACGACCCTCGCTGAAAGCGCTCCTTGAGCAGCCCCCGGCTACTGACCAGCCTCAGGTAACCTGGACCAGCGCCACGGTGGGCTGGTACGACGGCGCCACCCGCACTGTGGAACTCACCTCCCAGACCGCAGTCTGGTACCGCTCGGGCAAACCCCCGGTGCGCATTCGCTGGGTGCTGATCCGAGACCCACAGGGCGCCTTCGCGCCCCAGGCCCTGCTGTGCACCGACCCGTCGGCAGACCCGACGCAGATCCTGGAATGGTTCGTGCTGCGCTGGCAACTGGAGGTCACTTTTCAGGAGGTGCGGACCCATCTGGGCGTGGAGACCCAGCGCCAGTGGTCCGACCTGGCCATCACCCGCACCACGCCGGTCCTGCTGGGACTCTTTTCCTGGATCACCCTGGCCGCCCACGCGCTGCAAGAACGCCACCCCATGATCCAGCGTAGAGCGGCCTGGTACGACAAACCGTCGCCGACCTTCGTCGACGCCATCGCCCTGGTGCGCCGCCACCTGTGGCTGGCGTCGGAGGGTTTCCCCCGGTCGCCCAGCGACCCCGATACGCAAGAACTCCCCACCGCTCTGTACCACCGATTGGTGGATTCCCTCGCTTACGCCGCCTGAAATGCGCAAAGTCCAGCTTTGGGGGGATGTCGTGCAGCACGACCGTCCAATCCTTCTTCGGCGTACCGCCGTTTGGTGCGGAACACCGTGCGCTGCGACGTGTCCAGCGCTGCTACCACCTGGCTCGCGCTCCACCCTTCGTCAGTCCGGAGCAGGATGCGCGCCCGCGTGATTACCCGAGCCGAATGCTGGCCGCTTCGGATCAATTGCCGGAGCCGTTCTCGCTCCTCCGACGTCAACTGTACCCCGTATTTCTCCTGAACCATGGATTACGCACCTCCCGCACTGCTGATTGCTACTCAGCGTAGCCACTCCGGCTCACCTCTCGCGGTATCTGTCGATACAGGTGTGACTGAGTACTAGAATGTTACCGAAAAGTCGGGAGGCAGCCACGTGGGAGGAGGCATCAGCAGGATGGCAAAACAGGAATTATTGATAACGATACGGGACCGTTACCGCGAGTCATCCAAAAAGGACAAGGGCCGAATCCTCGATGCATTCATCGCCGTAACCGGCCACCACCGCAAGCACGGTATCCGGCTGTTGGGACAGTCCGGCGACGCTGGGGAGAAACCGTCAATGATCAAGGGCCGGCGCATCTATGATGAAGCGGTGAGAGAGGCGGTGATCACTATCTGGGAGGCCGCCGACCGCATCTGCGGGCAGCGCCTGAAGGCGGCGTTGCCTCATATGGTGGGGTCCATGGAACGCCATGACCATCTGGATCTGGACCCAGGGGTGCGAGATCGGTTGCTGTCCGCCAGCGCCGCCACATTGGATCGGCTGCTGAAACCCATCCGTCCCACCGCGGGTAGCCGGCGCAGACGGCGGCGACGGCAGTCGATGAGCAAACGCGTGCCAGTGCGGACCTACAATGATTGAAACCGACCACCGCCTGGGTTCTTGGAGATTGACCTGGTGGCCCACTGCGGCGGACCGCTGTCGGGATCATTCATCCACAGCCTGGTGGCCACCGACATCTGCACCGGCTGGACTGACCATGAACAATCAAGGCAGTTCCTCTCCTGGCCAGGGAACAATCCCTGGTGGTGGCAGGATTGGAAGCCATCGGTCAGCAGTTGCCATTCCCTGTCCTCGGTATCGACTCTGACAACGACAGCGTGTTCATCAACGAAACGCTGATCACATACTGCGCCAACCGCGGCATCGAGTTCACCCGGTCCCGACCTTACCGCAGCAACGACCAGACCTGGATTGAGCAGAAGAACGGTTCCGAGGTACGACGCTTCGTCGGCCATGACCGGTATTCGGGACAGGTGGCTGGCCTAATCGCCCTGTAAATCGACACATGGCCTATCTCTACGGAGCGCTGCGTCGGTACGTGAACTATTTCCAGCCTTCATTCAAGCTGATCGACAAGACCAGGGATGGCTCCACCACCGTCAAGCATTACAGTCAGCCCGCCACGCCCTGCGACCGGCTGATCCAGTATGCTGCAACCGGCCCTGAGCTGAAAGCCTCACTTGAGGAATATCGGACTGGGTTGGACCCGGTGTTGCTGCTGCACACCATCCATGAAGCCCAGTCGGCGCTGGTGGCAACCACGTCTCCGGGTGTGCGGGAAACGCCAGCGGGAGAAAGTCTCGAACGGTTCCTCGCCAAGTTGCCCAATCTGTGGCGGCAGGGCGAAACACGTCCCACACACGCCGCGCGAGTGCGAGGTCCGCGGCATTGGCGCACCCGCAAAGACCCCTTCGAGGGCGTTTGGAGCGACGTGTTGGGGTGGTTGCAGGCAGAGCCGGATGCCACGGGCAAGGCGCTGATGGCGCGGTTGCAGTCGGAACACCCGGACCGTTTCACCGAAGCGCAGCTGCGAACCTTGCAACGCAGGGTGAAAGAGTGGCGGGGCATCATGGCCAAAAATCTCATTTATGCTTCGTCCAACGCAGGCTCGGCGGAACCAGCTGGACTGCCGGAACTGGACCTGTTTGGAGCGGATCCCCAGTGCTAGAGTTTCGGTAACATTCTTCGGTGAGGCAACAGGACCAGTCGAAGTCTTCCAAGCGGCAGGTCTCCTCGAAACCAGCGTTGTGGAGTCGCAGTTCGGTGCGGCGGTGTGAGCGGCGATTGACCTCGTCGCTGAGGATGATCTCCAGGAATGAAGCGTAGTCGAGTTGCTCCCGACGTGCCAGGGCGATGCGCTCCGGCAAGGTGGCGGCCAAGGCGCCCAGTTTCAGGGTCTTGAGCAGGGGCGTGAGTTCTACGGTTCTGGTCATGGTGATCTCCTATGCCGACTGACGGCTGTACTGGTCGGTATGGGCGAAGACGCTACCGGGACGGGCGAATCGGCCGGGCGGGAGTGGCAGAGGCAGTTGAGGGATGGCCTCCTCTTCCAGCGCCTGCACCAGTATGCGTTCCAACCGGCGCACGTCGATGAGATCGACGGCGAGCGCTTTTCGGCAGGCCGCGTCCAGGCGTGCCGCGGTGTAGCGTTCGCCCAGACGCAGCAGCTTGTGTCCCTGCCGTATCTTGGACCAGGGCACCTTGTTATCGAAGAGGCGCTCGGAGAATTCGGCCACCGCTGGTCCCAGCTTCGCCGCGCTGCGCTTGATGTGATCCGGAGATCTGGTGGTGTAGGGACTCAGCACGGCGGGGTAACCGTCGACCTCGATGCCAACCCTGGCCACCGATTTCAATGGCATTTTGACTGGCGAACAGCTTGGGCATATCCACGGTGAGAACGAGCGCTATCGATGCCAGTTATGGTTCGCCCAAGGGTCATTACGTGAACTCGTTCGGGCGCGAACTCCGGATGCCGGCACTGTATGTAATCGCCGGCGGTATAGTGGACCACGTGGCTGCCTCCAGACTTTTCGGTAGCGTTTATTTGAGGCAATGCGCGATTTGGCGTCAATCAGTTTTGCCAGTTCACCTCCTCGGCCTAGCCTCGCTGCTGGGCGGCGTCAGTCCGGTAGCTGGGGACGTCAAACTCCAGGATGACGGAGTGATGGACCACCCGGTCGATTGCCGCGGCGGTGGCCGTGGGGTTGGCAAAGATGCGTTCCCACTCCGAGAAGACCAGGTTTGACGTTACGCCCAGCGACCTGCGTTCGTAGCGTTCGGCGATGAAGGTGAGGAGCACCTCCGATTCATTGGCGTCCTGGGGCAGGTAGCCCAGGTCGCTTAGGAGCAAGAGCGTTGGAGACGCCTGAACTATATCTCCTACGCGTGTGATCATACCGGCGGACTCAAGTCGATGGTCAAGGCGGCGGCAAGCTCGTTCCTGCGATCATCAGGTACCTCGCGCAAGATGAACTCCACCAAGTCATCCTGTCGAGGTTGACCAAATACCATCCGGTAAACCGCCAATGACCGGCGAAGGGCATCGACTCGTTGGGCGTCGCGCGAAAGCGGGAGCACCGGCGCATAGCGTTGTATGCGGGCATTGCCCTTGGGGAACACCCAATGGGGCGAGAGTCCCCCGTCGCCCCCGAAATCAGCGTCAACCAGACGGTACGCCTCATCCCATGGGCTCACGAACTGGTCGCGGTTGATTGCCTCCCTGACCTTTTCGATCACTTTGTCCCCCACCGACTGCGCGATGTTTTTGCGAATGGCGTGGCCATGGTACCGATGGACCCGGCCTTCCCGTTGTTCCAGGTCCACTGGATTTGAAGGTAGGTTCCAGTGCACCACCGCGTGGCAGTACCAGTGGAAGTCCAGGCCCTCCTGCCCCACGGAGGTGGTGGCAAGGACGAACGGCCAGAACGGGGAGTTGAAAGAGCGACGAACGGCATCCAAACGCTCACTGGCTTGCTCATCCAGAGTACCCGCCCGGTCGCTGGCGTAGCGACGGGCAAAGTGTTGCCGCATCGAGTAGGCTTGCCGGTAGACCCCAGTGTCGCCGGCCTTCCATTCGGCCACCTCCAGCCTGCCGGCGCCCACGTGCAGGGTTTCTGAAAGCGCCGCCCCCAAAGCTGCGGCGTCGGTTGCACCGCCGTGAGACTCGCTGATGACGTGGAAGTACTCGTCGAGAACGTCAGACAACCCGCCTTCAATGGCGTACGCCAGTACCCGGCGCCAGTACCCTCTCCTACCCACGGGAACGGACGGCCTGTACACGTTTTGCAGGAGACCTTCCGATACGGGTGCGCGGAAGAAGGACCGAAAATTCCATGCTGCCTGCCTGCATCGCCACGGTTCCGAGTTGATCGTCCGCGGCCGGCGTGCCCGTGATCCGGGATAATGCGCGTAGCGTGGCGTTGGCGGGAGAACCCGCGGCCAATGATGCCATCACTTCCAACAGGTCGCTGGGCGGGCGACCCAAGCCGGCAGGATCGGCAAGTCCCTCTTCGACCTCACGCGTACCCACTTTGTGGTGACGGGTTAAAAAGGGTCGGTCTCTCCGGGTAAGGAACGGATTAGCCGCCACATTCCTGCCTGAGGAGACCGACCATGCGATGGTATCACCGGATCGCCACTTTTCTGAACCATTCTGCGCCACAGCTCCGCGCCACTCGCCGCGCCAATTTGGCCCTGCTCACGGCGGCCATTCTCGAGCGGCGCACCTTGACCATCTCCGTGTTGGTGCGGGCCTGGTTGGTTCAGTTGCCTTATTCCCATCACCAGCGCAAGAAGCGCCTGTTCCGGTTTTTGTCCAACGACCGTTTTGACACCATGGCGGTGCAGACTGGGCTGCTGGGTCCGGTCTGCCAGGCGGCGCGGTTGCGCGGGCTTACCCCGATCATGATTGATTGGTCCGACTTGGGGCGAGGACGCAACGGTCTGTTCGCTGCGGTCTGTTTCCGGCGTCGAGGATTGCCCCTGCTCAGTTGGGTGTCCACTCCTGCAGAGTTGGACCCGTCCCAGAACCGGGTGGAGGCGTTTTTCCTGCGCCGTCTACTGCACCATCTGCCCGCCACCGTCCGGCCCCTGCTATTGGCCGACCGCGGTTTCGGGCGTGCCAGCCTGATCAACTTCCTGCAGCGGATGCCCGACCACACCGGCTACCCAGTGGACTACGTGATTCGCCTGCGCGGCGACGTGGTGGTCCAGAGTGCGGACTACCGTGGACGGTTGCGGGATTACCGGCTCCCCAAAGGCCGTATCCTCAGCTGGCCCCGCACCCTTTACCGGTCTGACGGCGCGGCGGTCGTCAATCTGGTGCTCTACTGGGCCCGAGGGCATCGGGAGCCCTGGTACCTGGCCACGTCGCTGGCCGACGCTCGCCAGGCGGTGCGCATGTATCGGCGGCGGATGCAGCCGGAGCAGTACTTCAGGGACGGGAAGCAGCGCTTCGGCCTGGACCGGAGCACGGTTACCACCACCGACCGGTTGCAGCGGCTGCTGGTGGCCCTGCTGCTGGCGTGCTGCCTGCTGATACTGGCCGGATTGCGAGTCGCAGCATCGTTCCGGCGACGGATCTGCTCCCGTGGTCATCTGGGAATATTGCACCTGGGCTACGAGTACTACCTGGCTACGCCAGACCCGCCTCCCCAACTCTTCTCCCCACCTCACTACCAAACCGGGTACGCGTGAGCCTCTTCGACACTCCTAACCAACTGGCGCCACGCGGTGGATTCTCCGTTATCGGTCAGTTCAGCGCGCGACGTGCCCGCGGGCGGACCCTGCAGCCAACCCGGTATTCCTGGGGATACGCCGTCAAGCAGCAGCGGGGCGACGGCGTACCAGGCCTGGTGTGGCCGTCCCACAGTTGGAGCGCCACGTGTGATGTCGTTGACCATCGGCCGCAGTCGTTCCTGAATGGCTTCCAATAGTTCGCGAGCTGTGGTCGCTTGATAGCGGTACGGATCCCCCACGTCGGCTAGCGTCGCGGATGGTACGAGCAGCGCAAAAAGAGAATGAGCGTCGCGGGCGAGGTGCAGCGATTGCGCTTCATATCGATGGTTACGCCCGGGGCCAGGAATATAACGACGATCCGCGTCGTAGCTGGCCATCACTGCAACTGCCCGGGGCACCATCGCCCACGAGGAAAACACCAGCCGTTTGGTGGAGTTCCGAGCTCGCTCGAAATCGGGCCCCAGCTGATATGCCGGCAGGGACGGCGGCAGCCACAGCAATCGATGGAGGCCAGCGCATTGCAGGTCATTCAGAAACGCTCTCATGCGCCCGTTTCCTCCGGGGACCTCTTTCCGGTCCACGGTAGCCTCCCGGTTCAGCTGGAGGTTGGGGTTGTTCCTGATTAATTCGGCTACGGGCCCGGCGGGATCCTCCTCGACAGCGTCTTTAACCCGTGCCGCCAGTCGGTACTGCTCCATGAAGGACAGCAGGTAGGGCGTGGATTTCCAGTATTCCGTGACGTCGGGAGAGTCGGTCTGGGCCGCGATGTTGCGGGCGCTGAGATAGGCTTCCACGTCGTCGACCTGCAGGTCCGCGCCCATATTCTCAATCGATAGCATCGGGTCTCCCCCAGCCTCTCGGCCCCGGCGCTCAGTCCGGGACATCACCCGTCGCAGGTGAGATTCGATCCGGGCGCGATGCTGGGCAAGTCTATCGGCGGCGGCTCCGGTCTCCCCTCCCATCGCCAACTGCGGAAGTTCGTATCGGAACTGGCGGAGCGCTTGGCGGAGCGGTTCCACCGACCCTTCAAGACCTTCCAGGAATTTAGCGGTCCTCAGGAAATCGCGATAATGGTCGTCCTCAGTCTCGTGATTCAGCATGTACATTTTGTACGGTGTTGCCGAGAGTAACAGCGTCCGGACCCTGGTATGACTGTCCTCGTATTCAAACAGCCTTTGAGCCAGCTCGCCGCTCTCGGTATCTGGGCTAAGCAGGTCCCGAAAGCGCTGAAATTCATCCAATATGATGAGATCCGGCTCCAATGCGTCCAGACAGGCGTAGGTCAGCCGGCGACGAAGATCCGCAATGAACGCACGGCGTCGGGGCACGCCAGTACGCCGTCCCCGGCTCGTCGATAACAAATCGCGGATCTCCTCGAACTCCACATGCAATTGCCCTTCCAGACCGCCCGCGGCTTCGGCAAACCGATCTTGAATTGTCGGGTCGATAGTCGCGTCCGACATTCCGGCTTCATACTGTTGGAAGCGTCGGACGGAGCTCAGGCCACCTCGAAAAACCTCGCGGGCGCCCCGGCCCAGATTGCCCCAAGCCTGCGTCAGCATCCGAAACAGGATGACGCGTTCCGGGCTATTCCCTCCGCGCTGCCGGAATTGAACGAGGTTCCCGGCGTGAGGGCGATCAGATTCACCGGTCGGTCCAGGGTCTTGAGCTGATAGGGGAGCAGCGTAATCCTTGATTCCAGCGCTTGTGTTTCGATGCCCAAATGATGCTTGATGCGGTCGATGTTCTGGCGGGCTATGGCCTGGTTGGAGCAGATGTAGATGACGTCGATGCGTGGCGTGTTAACCGCACGCAGATGTTCAATTGCCAGGGCAACCACACCGGTGGCGACCAGGGTCTTCCCCAGCCCGACCTCGTCGGCGATAAGAAACCGGCGAGTACTGTCTGGAGCCGTGAACAACCTCTCGAACGCTCGGTGGGCAGTCCGCCTCTGGAAGTCTTTCAGCCCGCTGAGCACATCCTCCGCCGACCTGGCTCCAATATCCACTGTCATCTCATGTTCTCTCGTACCTGCCACAGGGGTTCCCAGACCGCATCGAAGTCGGTTCCCAGCAGTTTCTTCCCGTCCTCGGTTTTTCGCAGTTCGCTGATCAGCGTGTCTACAGCATCCAACCGGTTGGCATCTCGGCTTAGCGTCATTAGCATTCGCTCCAACAAGCCCGGCAACGCCAGTTGCGACGAGTTTCCCGTCTCGTTGTTCCCCAACAACTGGCCGAATTCAGCGAACGTGAGATCATCATCGGGCGACAATAACAACCAGAGCAGTTGTACCAAGCGGGAGTGGTCACCAAGCATGCTCGCCAGGAGGAGTTGCAATCGGTCATCTGGGAGCCCGCTCAATTCAATGGGACGCACAAACCGTTTGATATCTGATTTTCCATGGATCGATGCTTCCACCTCGATTGCCAGGAAGCCCGACAATTGGGCAAGCGTTAACCCTTCGAACACCACCTGCTCGGAGAGCTCCAACTTGCGTTCGGCGGCCAGTGTGGCCGGCCAGCACCATACGTTGTCGACACCGTCGAGGCGGTCGACCCTGAGTCTCGTTAACCTCAAGGTTCAAGGTATATCGGCCATCTTCCGACGGCTCCACGCTCCCGGAAAGGTCGGCTTTCACCAGGACAGTGGCCGCAGCACTGAGCAGGGATTCGAGGGCCCGTTCACCTGCATCCTCGTCCACCGTACCCGCCTGCGATTTGTCAAAGGGTTCGATCAGACTTAGGAAAGCTCCCATCCCCATCCCATCCGGATCGAGCAGCTTTTCGATGCCGAAAACGCTCTTTCTACCCACCAGTTCAACCATGAATTCGACGTTTTGCGTGGATGCCGAGCGCCGCCCTTCGTGGCGTTGGCCGAACCAACGATGACGCGGGCGTCCCAGCCGTCGTCGATCACATAGACCTTCGCGTGGAGTCCCGCCAACGGCGCCAGGTCCGCGTCGGCGTCCTCCGGTTCAAGATCCAGACCACCTCGGAAAGCGTAGACCTTATCGAACCTACCGATGGTTTCGGCCGTCGTCTTCAGCAGTTCGTCTCCGCGACTGACCAGGGCTGCATGGGGCCGCGGTTCTGCAACCGACCGGAGCAGGTCATCACCCAGGAACGGCGATATCATCAGAATGGGGCGGTGTTCAAGGTCGGGGAAGTCAGGGTTGCGGCGTCGCACGCCAAATGGAAGGAATCGACTGAGCTTCAGTCCATCCGGAGAGGTCCAATCGACCCGCCGCAACTCATCGGCGACCTGATCAACGATTGCCTGTTGGTCATTTGAGATCGGCTGGCACGCCAGCCCAGGCAGCGCCCTCACGAATTCTGCCAGTGGTCCATTGAGGGAGTAACCCCGCTGCCGTTCTGCCAACTCGCCGTCAAGCGCCAGCGAAGCATCCCATGACCTGTCGAATGTCAAATTCCGCGATTGGCACACCAGGCGATATCGTGTCGGCATCCCTTCAGCTCGATAGCGCAGCGCCCATACTTTGGGATGAAACACCCCCTGGGCGCCATTTCGCGAGGGCGGCAGAGCCGTGACCACCGATTGCTCAAGGAAGGCCAACGCCGGCTGCCCCGGCCCTCGGCACGCTGGTCTGACCACCATGGCAAAAGAGCACAATCCGCGAAGCGTGTCTCCGGGCGCTCTCCAACAGCGCAAGCGGATCCGATGCCAACTGCCCTTCGCCATCCTCTGGATCCCTGAAGGTGAACGCCAGGGGCACCGATAGCAGCGCCAGCAAGTCCAGGGTGAATGTTGTTCCAACGGCGCAATCGAACCTGTACCCTTCGGGCGGACGAAGAGCGTCATGGAATAATCGGCGTTGACCCGGTTCGAACATCAGGCATCTCACAACGGTTCAAGTATGTCCGCGGCGATCCGGCGGGCTTGCGGCCAGCGGAACTGCAAGCGCGCCGAGGAAGGATAGCCGCTACGGTTATCGCGAGCTTCAGGGTACGACAGCCTGGCGCGTGTCCTTTTCAGGGAACGTTCGCGACGCTGAATGAGCCTCCCGGCCTCAGTACCACCCACCAGATCCGCGACGTGGCCTCTTCACCGCCAAATGGTGCCAATGGTCGACAAACTCTCGCGTACCCGGTCGTAATTTCGGATTGGCGGTCCAGAGCCTTTCCCACATCCTAATTCGGTCCCAACCCGCCAGCTCACTTTCGCAGGCTGCCATATCCTCGGACCATTTGCTCAGGCTGCGGGAGAATTCCGCCTCGCGCTCGTTATTGCCGAGCTCCTGCGCCAGCATGAAGTTGTACAGCAAAGCTGCCCCACGGTGTACCAGGCTAAAAAGTCGAGCGTCATGCAGCCATGCCTGCATAGTAGGGGGAGCCGCGTCGGCGGCCGGATGTTCCCAGGGGAACTCCGGTTCCAACATCCCGTCCGCATCGCCGCTCTTCAAAAGATACGCCAAGTAGGCATTCGGGTGATGCTGGCCGATGCGTTCAAGCAGGAAGTTTCCTTCCACCTCGGTGAGGAGGAAACTCGCGGTTTCAGGGAAGCCGTCCGGTGGTTCCGGCACAGGCGACCAGTTCCTTGGGCTCGGATCGGAGGCCTCGTAACGACGTTCTTCGACCGGTTCCTCAGCGGCAAGCACGGCCGCAAACAGTGATGATGGCCGCCGCAATGAAGCGAAGTAGGCAGGCGTTGAACCCCCATAGCGTCGGATCCCCCAACGTTCCAGGCCCGACCAATAGATGGACATCGGCCACCGTTTGAGGTTTCCTTTAGCCTCTCGCCCGATTACCCCCGCATTGCTGCCGTGGGTGACATCCAACGCGTCGCAGAGTTGCCTCTGCAACCGGATGGCCCGCTGCTCCGGTTGCGCGCCGGGGCCGTCTTCGACCATCCGCAGGATCCACGGAATGAATAAAAAGTACCGGGCCCGCGTCTGGATCGTGCTGGTTCCCGGAAAGAGCTCGTCCGCGATGGTGTCGCGAATGCTGCCGATGCCCAGCTCATCCAGTGTTCCTGGCTCGTTGAGCGCGGATACCAACTCCAGCACCGCTCGGCGTTCGTGCTCGCTGCTGTCCAACCAGCTCAGAGTCGAATTGAAAGCACTGGTCATCGCCTTTCGTGTTCCCCCTCGAAGCTATCCACCACGGGTGTGATGACTTCAATAAACTTTGCCAGCGTCCCCGCCAGGATGCTGGCGAAGTTCTCGCTGAGCTAAGCGCTGCGCCACCTCAATTACGCCGTATTCGATGACCTGATCATTCTCAACCTCTACCCGGTCGGTCCGAATTGTCTGGTCGCCATGGACGATCAGGCCGTCAAGCCGGTGCTCCAGGCCTCCGTTCCCGTCTTTCAGATAGGTGAAACTCACGTTCACTTGCCACCCAGGAGTATCGGTATCAAGCTTACCGTCGTCGCCACGGCGCAGGTTGAGCCGGTAGGACATATCCCATGCGCTCCACGGCGAGCGCGAGTACCACAGATTGTAGTGCCGATAACCGTACCCAAGGGAGCCCGCTGACTTACTCTCCCGGTTTGGCCTGAGACTTGCATCCGCCAAGTCATGCATCATTCGCTCTGCGACTCCCCTGAGGAAACGCGAAACCTCGTCGTCGGGAGGGAGATCGCTGTGTGACATCCGCTCCGTCCCGGGGACGCAGCTCCAAGGTTCGCTTGGAACTTCGGTGCCGTCCGCTCGGGTGATGCGCCAGCCAGCACTCATGGGCTCGATCTCTCTGCAATGCTCGATCTTCGCGGTCCTTATGCACCTGCCGTCGAGGACATAACTCCTGGCGGAAGCGACCTTGTGCATAGTGCCGTCCGCGGCTATCCGATCCACGGCGAACATTCCCATCTGGATATGTTCGTCCAATTCATCATCGAATGGCCGCCCGTGGACGGCCTCCGCTTCCGCAACGTCGAAAGACAGAACCTGCTCTACGGTGTGTCCGGCTACGATCACGTCTGACCCACCGCACATTCACGCCCCGAATCTCTCCGATTTGTTCCTTCACTTCCGCCGTCATAACCCACTCCCGGACAGGATGTTGAACATGGCATGATAGTCCGCGCGGCTATCATGACCGGCAGCCGTGGTCTCGTTGATACCCGCCGTGATTCGCCAACGAGCCGTGTACGTGAAGCGCTCCTTTCGATAGCATCCTATTTGAGGCATGCGCGGCAGAACCATTGTCGTCACTCACATGGCCTCCTGTTCTAAACTGAAGCCATGGTGAAATCTACATTTGAGTGGCCGGTAAAATCGGCTGGAGCGCGGCCAATCATTCCTTCCGCTCGTGCTTGCAGTGCGGTCCGGCACCGCTGCATCCCTTCGGTGGATTCAGGCTTACGTCAATTCGGTACGGCGAACTATGCAATGACAGCGACAATCCAATTACCGGAGTCGCGATCGCCGAGTGAAGCAGCAGCAGTTGCTTTCGGTTATTCAATCCGCTTGAGCTCGCCAAATCGACAATCCCACTCTGGACTGGTTCCGCGTTCGATCTCGTTGACGGATGCACCGAATGTATAACCTGCGTCCATTTGTGGAGCGATTAGACGGGCGACCAATCTGGGTAAATATCCCAACTCACCGGATTCGTGGATGACGACGATGGCGTTTGTGTCGTAGGGGTTCTGGTGGTCCCTTGTCAATGCGACGGAGTCCCCCGGTCCCACCGCCGGCAAACGAGACGAACGGCCGTGGTATGCCAATCCGACGAGATCACCCACAAAACCGAATGTGATCGTTCCTCAGCTGTCGGCTATAACGGTCGCCGTTGGCACCAGAGCCGCGGCACGACTGACGAGCACCTTGGCTTCGTACGGGGTCGCATCCATCGCCAAGATAAAATCTTCGGATGTCAGAGAAGAGAACCACTCTATAAAATCTGCATATGCACCGTGAACATTTACATCAGCAAACGCTTCGGCGATCTTGACCGAAAGGTCCCTGGTTGGACAGCCGACTGTCATGGCCCAGGCAGCTTGGACCGTGGATACGCCGTGGCGCACCATGGGTGCCAACCATTGCGCTGTCGTCGAGATGCCGTCACCTATCCCCAATATGCTATCCGCGATCCTGACAAAGCTCGCTATCCCCCACGGAAATCTATACCCGAAGTAGTCCGAAACGACGTCCCTTTGGAAACGGTTCACATCCGCTCCACTGGGCAGGTATGCCGCGATGATCTCCGGCATTGGCACCTGTCCCAGCCAGTCCTCTATGACGTCTTCCAAGTTCTCGATGGTTTCATCTTGGGTGACAAACTGTTCAATCCGCCTATCGTCCGGTGGACCCTTAGTGCAATGTCCTGGGCTTGAGTAAAACTCTCTGTGAGCAGGGACCGGACCGCGTCGGCGTCTTGGAGAATGCGCTGCTCGATCACGGTGCACGACGCGACGTCCAATCCGGTGAGTGCGAACGCTTCTCTCCGGAGCGGGTCTGGGACTTCCATCCTCATTTGTCGGATCGTTTCGACCCCAGTTTCGACCAACCTCTCCGTTGGCTGTCCCGTGTTGCGCGCCTGGATGGACACGAAGGAATCTCCGACCAGTGCACGAAACTGCGCCTCCGCCTCCGTTCCGACAGTCTCCTCACGAGTGTGACCAGCAAATCGGAATCGAGGTTCGCCCTGAATTCCTCGCTGGATAACGGTCCTCAGTCAGAGCCTGGAGGAGTTGGTATAGCTTGTCCTCGGACCGGTGGAATCTCTTGGCGCAGGTACTGGAGGGCTCGACTGGCTTCCCTGCGGTCCATGGGGACGAGGATAACGTGCCCTTGAGTTTCAGCCCCAGCGCGTCCTGCCCTGCCTGCAGTGTTCCAGAAATCCACGAGCGATACCCGTTGGTCGTCTCCTTCCTCTGCATCCGCGTCGTATTGGTGCAGTGTATGGATCACGACAGTTTTCGCCGGCAGGTTCACCCCCTGGGCAAGGGTACCGGTAGCGGTCAGAACGGGAAACAGTCCGGCTCGGAAGTCATTTTCAATCGCACGTCGCACCGCCTCGGGGAGGCCACCGTGATGAACACCGACCCCTGCGCTCAAAGCCTTGACTACATTCGCGTCGGACCCCAACCAAGATTCGGCGACCAAGCGGGAATTGAGGGGATGGGGCAGATCCTCGACGTCTCGAAAGGGTTTGGGTATGTCGACGCCCTGCGTCTGTCTTCGCAACTGTAAAGCCCGCTGGATGCCGCAGCGCACGATTCGGCCCAACGGGGTTGGGTAGTGAATACGATGACTGGACCTTCGGACGCGAATCTCACCGCTAGTTCAGCAGTCACGTCGCGCTTTGAATTTGAAGGAAACCGCACTTCTTTAGGGCTGTGTGTCTTAGGGGTGTAATCCCGGTAGGTTCTGGGTTCCACAACGCGCGGCACGAACGGTGCTTGAAAGCCGCCGGTATCCACGCGGTCTAACGGGTAGACTATCTGATTTGTGGTCGCGTTGAATATACCGTCAAACCGCTGCGCCGGACGCCATTGAGACGATGCCACCGCCTCCTTATCTCCGCACAGCCACTCAGCGAAGTCCGCGGCGTTCTCGTCTGATATGACGGCGGACAAAAACACGAACCTCGCATTGTTAGGAAGATGCTGACGCAACCTGGTAAGCAGGATTTCGTATCCAATCCCCCGGTCATTCGAGTCGATGATGTGCCCTTCGTCCAGTACGACCAGCCCAACATTTTCGAAGTGCATAGGGCGAGTCCGGAGCAGGAGCGTCAACTTCTCGGGAGTGATGATCAAGAGGTCCGACGAATCCACAAGACTGCCTTCTAGCTCGTCGATGTCGTAGTAGTTGCCGAGCACTGACGACACCCGAAATCCCAAGTCTGCGAAGATCCCGGACATTGCTGCTTCCACCTCATCGGCAAGCGCGTTGAAGGGAGCTATGTACACTGCCTGGCGTTTGGGAATCCTTGAGAGATTGTCCAAAATAGCGAGCTCGGCAATGCGTGTCTTGCCAGCGCTCGTAGGCATGCGAACCGCCAAACCCCTGTTATTGTCGGATAGCAAACCTGCGCGCAGTGCCGTAATTTGGGACTCCCATAATTCGGCTCCGCTTCTAGCCTCAAGCGCATTAGCTCCTCTGCCGCGGGCTGATAGCATGGCGTAGCGCCGCCACAAAGCGTCCCGAGCAATCTGGCTGGCGAGTTCTGTCCAAACACTGGTTCTCGACAGTCTGCGTCCAATTGCTGTAAGAACGTCGGTTTTGAGAAGAGATGCTTGATCTCCAATCTCCAGCGAAATCTCGCGCAAGTGCCCGGAGGTATTCAGGAACGGGTCAAGTTCAGCTCCAGTCAACACGTGGGATGACAGTTGTTCAAAAGCGTCCGCCGTTAACTGCGCGACCAGCAGGGCAAAAGCGGCTTCGGGCGGAGCATCTTGGAGACGAAGTTGCTCTATGAAATCATCCTCGCCCATCAGGTAGCGGGATCGGGCTTCTTTCGACCTATGCAACAAGCCCACGAACCTCCGCTGCAGCACTTGATGTATACCCCAGTCTAGGAGCTGCGCCTCTGCGCCGAAAGTAAATTCCTCCGGAGGTGGGTCAGGTTGGATGACTCTCGCGATGCATGTGGAATTCGCGGCGTACCCGGCCAACTGGAAAAGTCCCGCAGCCAGTAAACGCTGGTCTCGCGGTTTGGCCCTTCTCCCAGTTCGGCCAGATGCTCGAATACTTCGGCTGCGAGCCGCAGACTCTGGGCAGTATCCTCGCCAAGGGCTTCATTCGCTTCCAAACGCAGCGCCCGCTGAACGATGCCGGTTGTGCGGCGCACCACATCTGGCACCGAGTATCTGTATCCGATACCTGCGACAGAATCGGGAGAAATCGAGGCCAACAGCCGCTTGGACCGGAGTTGCGCCCAGTCATACCGGTAAGACCTGTCCGATTGGACGCCGACCACATCTTCCCGCGCTCGGGCGAGCAATGCTTCCGGTGTCATTTTGTCACCGAGAGTTCTTCCATTTTCTCGAATGAGTCATTCACCAACGACCGCAAATCGGTCTTGGTAACCAGATAGCATGCGAAGGTGCCATCGGGCAACGGATCGTGTTCAAATGCCGTCTCGACCGCGTCCATGATTGCACCGTGCCATACGCCCTCATCAAACACCAATCCGAGGCGAAAAAGGTTTGGTATTCGGTCCTCTTGGAACATGGCATTCTCGAGGCGGTCACGATCCTCGTAGCGTCGACTTTCGTCCAGCCGTTCGTGAGTGAAGTACAGAATTTCGGGCATATCCTGCCGCGATGTCTTGATCAGGTCTGTGTAGCCGTCGGCCCCCACCTCGGAGTTGGGCCGCGTGGTTCCGGATTTGACCTCAGAGTAGACGAAATGCGTGATTGTGTCATTAATGACGACAAGAGCGAATACGTCCGTCAGGTGAGGCGACCAATCACGATTGAAAGTGTATCGGAGTTTTTCGATCGGACGGATGAAACCCTCCTCATTCTCAAGCAGTCGTCCCAAAATCACCTCCCCGAAATTGGCCACCCGGGCGCTGAGCCTGGTCGGCGTTTTATGCCCGCGGATAAAATCCGACACCTTTTCTTGACCATGGCGGGCCAGTATTCCGGCCATGCGGTCGGTATCTGCCAGCCCCTCCAGTAAAAACCTGGTGCATTGTTCTTCGACACCCGCGCCCTCCTCAATAACGACCTCCGTTATGGGGAACGGTTCTTCCTCTGTGCCGGCCACTCGGTACCATGCTGGTTCAGTATTTATCATTGTCCGCCCAGAAATATCGTCCGCTATTACTGATGGTGAATAAGAAGACATTGCTCGCCGTGGATCGCCGAGGGTGGTGATATACAGATACTCGGTCCTTCAGACGCTACAAGGCATGCGTGGACTGCAGGTAGCTCGACAACGGCTAATGAAACCGATCATAGCACGTGTCAACGCCGACAAAATTTGACC
>CASHTH010002871.1:0-13142 GCA_030341885.1 Geodia barretti
TTGTCACATCCGTGAATCACTTGAAGTACGTCTGAAGGTGTGCTTAGTCGGCATCATCGGTACAACCGACCCCGTGCACGCGCGCGAGAACGCCAAAACGATCCCAAAAAAGAAATACAAAAAAGAAGAAAAAGGAAAAAGAAAACGACACAAAGTAAAGGGGGGGAGAAAAAAAAATTTTTTTGACAATGAAAAAGCAAAAGAAAAAAAAAACAAAAAAAAAAAAAAAGAAAACAAAACAAAACACAAAAAAGCAAGGGCAAAAAAAAAAAACAAAATAAAACACCGACCGTCTCGCCGCTGTTGCTAGATGCGCTCCACAAGCTGCGTCCGGGAGACTAACTCAATGCCGGTTCCCCCCGACTATCGAATCATCTACAACTGGGATGGCGCGCCCCATGGATATTCTCCGGTGCCGCAGTCGCTGGAGGATTTTCTCGAAAAGGTGTATGCCCCCCTCGAAGACACCCAAGTCGGCGCCCTGTTCTGGAGCGCGGGCGGCCAGGGGTTCACGCTGGCCCAGCGAGGTGGTGGAATTTATCGGCGACGCTCGGGAGCGTCCCTACGCCAGTGCCGCAGCGTACAACGGTACTGAGAACATCCTGCAGATGTACGACCGCGGCGAAGATCCTCAGAAGGCCTTGATCGCGCGGGGGCACGAGCTCGGTCTCGATGTTTACGCCTCCGTGCGCATGAACGACAACCATTTTGGCGGTGCCCAGGTCGCCGACCTGAACGCGCTGTACAAAGCACACCACGTCGAAGCCTTGCGGTACGAGCACCCGGAGTGGGTGCTGGGGGAGCGCACTTCGGAGTGGTTTGCCCTGTCCTGGAACATGGCCGTGCCCGAAATCAGACAGCGTCGCTTCAACCACGTCGAAGAGATCTGCCGGCGTTATGACTGGGATGGCGTCGAGCTCGACTGGCAGCGTCACGCCTTCCACTTCCCCGACGACGAAGGATACCGGCTGCGCTACCTGCTTACCGATTTGCAGCGAGCCATCCGCCAGATGACCGAGGCTCTTGGACGAGAGCGAGGCCGCCCCGTTTTCCTAGCGGCGCGAGTCTCTGGATCACTCGAGATGTGCCGCCGCATCGGTTACGACATCCCTACCTGGATCGAGGAGGGACTCGTCGATCTCCTCATTCCGGCGGGTAACGCCGTCACGGACGCCAGCATCGACGTCGCGGGGTTCGCAAAGCTGTGCGAGGGAACGGACGTCGCCGTCTACCCCGGCTTGGACAGCAATCTTCCCGATCCCTTCGTCGGCCCGGAAGAGCAGGATGAGAAGGATCGCCTGCGCACGCGCGCCATCGCCAGCCGCTATCACCGTGCGGGTGCTTCGGGCATATACGTCTTCAACTGGCACGCCAACCGCGACTCGAAGCGGCCGCTGCTGACGACGATAGGATCCCTTGAGACCTTGGCCGCTACGGACAAGATCTACGCGGCCACCCATCGCTACATACAGCGAGAGGGGGCCTGGCGCGGTGCCTTCCGCATCGACCGGATCTACGGTCAGGTGCCGGTCGACCTCGTCAGGACGCTGACCGGGGAGGGGCCCACTGTCACGCTCGAGATCGCCGAGGATTTCGAGGCCCACATGCCAGCTTCGCTGCAGCTGCGACTGCGGGTGAACGAGTGGACGAACAGGGACTCAGTGCAGGTATGGTGGGACGGAGTGGAGCTCGAGCCGCCGCAGATCGACTATTGCAGGCTCGAGGATCCCTCGCCCCCTGGCGGAGCCTTTCAACCATTGCCGCGCTGGCGAGACCTAGCTGAAGTGAGCAGTGCGGTTTGGCTTAGCTGGAACTTCAGCGAGAGCGGAGTGTCGGCGGGTGAGCACGCGGTCCGACTCGCGGTGCAGGAACGCAATCCGCAAGTCGCAGCAGGCCTGACCCTCACTGACGTCGAATTCGTCGTGCGGTACTAGAATTTCGCAACCGCAAAGAGCCATCTCAACGGAGAGGGGCGATCAGACTTTGAAGGTCACCGACATCGACATCCACCGGGTAACGCTGCAGTACGACGAGGCCAGGGCCTATGAGCTCATGCACTACCACGACCTGACTCAGCGCACCATTTACGTCGCCCACACCGACAGCGGCCTGATCGGCCTGGGGGAGTCGGAGGGGGTCGAAAAACAGGAGGTGCTGGACCAGTACATCGGCTCGAATCCATTCGACTGGTTAGGCGACGAGACCTCCCTCGGTTTGGGGACGGCGATGTACGACCCTCATGGGTAAAGCCGCCGGCGTTCCCGTGTACAAGCTCTTCGGCCAGAAGTATCGCTCCTGGGTTCCTGTCGCGGCGTGGACGGTGAGCACGCATCCCGACCGCATGGCCAGAGCCGTGTTGGCCTACGCTAGGCAGGGCCACACGTGGATGAAGTTCCATCTGTCCCCTTTCGAAAACGTGATCGATCAGACCGAGGCCATGCAGAAGGTGGCACCCAAGGGGTTCAAGCTGCACTACGATTTCACCATGCACGGCACCGAAGACTACATGCCGGGTTTGCTCGACAAACTGTCCGAATACGAGATCGCCGGCTGCTTCGAGGATCCTCTGCCCGGCGAGAACGTTGACGGTTACATAGAGCTGCGCCAGCGCTCGCGCCTGCCCATCGTATTGCACCACTTCCCGACCGGGGCCACCTATGAAGTCTATCGCCGACCTGCTGACGCATACATGCTGGGCCATGCGAAAATCGGAGACGCGGCGCGCAAGGCCGGCCTGTTCGCGGCCAGCGACAGCCCTTTCATGCTGCAGAACACGGGTAGTGACATCATCCGCGCCATGAACGTCCACATGATGGCGGCCTTCCCCACAGCGAACTTCCACTTCGTCAACGCCACCACCGAAGTATCGAGCGAACGTTTCGTCACCGAACCCCTGAATCCGATCAACGGCTTCATTCGCGTGCCCGAGCAACCAGGTCTCGGAGTCGAGTTGGACATGAATGAGGTGAAGCGCCTCGAGCAGATCCGGCCAAGGTCGAAACCGAAGTTCATCATCGTGTGCAAGTACGACAGTGGGGCGACCCTCTACACCCGCCCCGACCCTGAAAACCCGCATTTCATGGTCCGGCCGGACTGGAGCCGCACGTTGATGCCGGTGAGCTTCGTGGCGCCGTTGAAGACCGAGTACTGGGATGACGACGGCTCAGCGAACTTCAACGCCATGATGGCGCGTCTCGAGCGAGATGGGGCCGTTTTGGAAGGCGGCGACGAAGGCTGACACCAGCTGAAGCGCGGCACGACTGGTGCTGCGAGGCCGGCGCCGTCACTTTGGCCCTGCCCTCCGCCTGCACCCGGTCGAAAGCAGCCTGTACGCGGATCAGCTCATCGCCCTGCAACACGTCCTCGATTATATGGATCGCCCTTACCGTTTGCTTTGCAGATGCAGGACGCTCATGCCGTAGACGATGAGGCGAGGAATCGTGAAGCGGACGTTTGATCCGCTCTTTTCGTGCTCGAGCACAACTGGCTCTCGCATCTCCGGATAGTGCCATTCAACCCGCTCTACCTGCAAGCCGTCGGGTATTTCACACTCTGCTTGGAGCGGCCCGACCGGAAGCGGTATTTCGATTGCGGCCTCCTCATCCTGCTGGTAGTTGATCCAGTGAATGACCACCGCGTCCACATCCTGTGGGCGCCATGCCCGCACCCGCACGAACCAAGGGGCATCGGTGACCAGCCGGGGCCGGCCGACGAACTGTTCCAGCTCCAACAGAAACCGTTGACCGAAGTTATCGTCTTCGAGCTTGGGAAAAATCGGCATCTCTTGCGGGATTCCCTTGATCGGCACCGTCTCCGGAGTCCAGGGACCGTCGGGAATGTACATCCCCCCTCCCCTGCGGCCGGCGATCGATCCTGCGGCCGGCGATGCTCTCAGAGCTTGAAGCAGCGGCTCCTCGTGCGGCGACCCATCGACGTCGAGACGGCCACTATTGCCCGTAAATACCAGACGGCCTCCTGCGCGGACGAACGCTGCGATCCTCTCGCCTTCCGCCGCACCCAGTCTCTGTATTTCCGGTAAAACGAGAACATCGTAGTCACCGGCGCGCTCCATTAGCTGTTCGTCGAGGATGATGTCGAAGAACCAGTGGCCGTCCTCTAGATGTTGTCCGAGTCGCTTGAGCGCGTCGAGACAATCCATCTCCGCCTGCATCTCGGCTCTCTTGGGATAGACGAGGGCGATCTGAGACCACGGGGTCGCCGGGTGAAGCAGGTCCTCGTGGTGGAACATGAATCGCTGGTAGCGAATGACGGGGCCGTAATAATCCTCCGGCGCAACATTGACGCTTTCTTCCTGATCAAGGCGTGGAGGTCCGGCGTGAAAGGCCAGCGCCGTGCCGTGATGGGCCAGCGCCTCGGCAGCCCATATGCGCCAACGCTTGTAGTCGTACTTGTTTATGACGAAGGGTCTGCCGCCACCGGCGGCGTACATGAAGCGGGATGGCAAACCCATGTCAGCGAGGTATCCCTGAGCGAGCGAGCTGATCGCCTTGGATGGCCCCTGGCTGTACCAGATATAGTCCTCCCCCCTCGCCCACAACTCCTGCGGCAGCAGACAGCGCTCGTCGTGCGGTCGGAAATCGTATTTGTGATTCCACTGCGCTAGGAGCAGGTCCGGTTTGAGCGACCGCCCGTATTCAATGAAAACTTCGTCGAAGGACTCTTTGCGTTTCAGGTCGGACCCTTGGGCCAGGACGAACTGCAAACGGGCTGCCAGCTCTTCCGAGCAGTCGGAACTCGCCGTGAACACGTCGGGCACCTCCTCTAGGTCGGCGATTCCGAAAATCCCCTGAATCTCTTCTGTGGTCAGTCGCGTGCCCAGAAAACGGCGCGCATAGTCGGAGCAGTATTGGCAGTGGCAGAGGGACTCGTAGTGGTGGGTGGCATTGAAGCCGTCGAGACCAAGCTCGATGCCCTTGTGCACCATCGCCTTAAGGACCGCCAACCACTTTGGATTGCTCATGCAGCCGCGATAGGTGCGATAGGGTCGGCCCGGTATGGTGTGCCATTTGAGCGATCCATCGGCATTGCGCTGCAGGCCCTCTTCAGCGGCAGCGCACGGCGGTGGTCCCAGCAGATCGTCGGTCCACATGCGCGCCCACTTCTCGCCGAACAGGCCGAATCCTTCCTCGTGATCCCCGAAGTGCATGGTTGTCGACAACTGGCCGGTGACGAGTGCGCCGGCTTCCTGTATTTGAGGAATGACCTCGGCGGCCAAGTCCAGGTTGGCCTTCGCACTCCGCAAGGGCATGCCCGACCACGACGGTTCGATATTCTCATCGCCGACAAGCGAATAGAAATCGACTCCAAAGTTCCCCACCTGCACCAACTGGATCCTAGCTCGGCGCACGTGATCGACGACCTGAGACGCGGCGGGCAGGGTCCAGTGCTCGATGATGCGGCTTATGCGGCGATGTGCATCCATTTTCTGCCTCGCTTGATTTCCCATTGCGATGCCCACAGTTTACGGTGCGCTCGACGATTCACAAAATGCTGCAATTGCCTTAGGGAGACAGGCATATGATTAAACTAGGTATGATCGGCTGTGGCGGCATGGGGGGTGCCCACATGCGGCGGTTTCACACCCTGAGCGATCGGGTCGCATTGGCTGCGGCGGTCGATGTTGTTCCAGAGCGCGCAGCAGCCGTCGCGCAACAATTTCCAGGAGCCTGTGTGGCGACGGATTATCGCGAGATTTTAGACTCGGTAGATGCCGTATTGCTCGCGCTACCCCACCATTTGCACTCTTCCGTCGGACAGGCGTGTCTCAATGCTGGCGTTCACGTCTTGCTCGAAAAACCCATGGCCAATGACGAAGTCGCCTGCCAAGAACTGATTGCGGCATCTGCAACCTCGGGAAAAGTGCTGATGATTGCGTATTGCATGCGCTTTCATCCCATTGTCCAGCGTCTGCAAGCATTATTAGATGAAGGCGCGTACGGCGATGTATTTCAAGTGTCGATCTGGACCGAGCAACTCACTCGCTATCCCCCCCGATCACTGGGCTTCGAGCCAAGAGCGCTTGGGCGGCGGGCAGTTGTTTAGTCATGGCTGTCATTATATCGATTTGCTGCTCTGGTTTTTGGGGCGACCCGTGCGGGGCATGCACATGGGCACCAATTTTGGCACGCCGTGGATGGAGCGCGAAGGCACCAGCAATGTGACGATGGAATTTGCCGATGGCCGCCTCGGATACCACTTTGGCACCTGGGGCGCGCGCGGCACCCGGTTGCGCTACTCAATCCACGCGCATTGCACAGAAGGTTTGCTCGATGCCGATATCTCAGGTGGCAAACTCGTGCATATCCTACGCGGCCAAGAAAAGTTTTGTGCGAAGCAGAGCCGGGCAAACACACGGAAAACGAGATGGCCCATTTTCTCGATTGCATTGCAACCGGGCAAACACCGCTGACCGATGGCAAAAGCAGCTTGCAGGGATTGCGCGTGATCTGGCGGCTATATGAAGCCGAGCAAGCAGGGCATATTGCAGATTTGACGGGCTTGGGTTTGGACGAGGCCGAATGAATTAGACGGCTACGAACTGTATTGCTCAATCTTCGCTTCGTCTACTTCAACGCCCAGTCCTGGCCCCAACGGCACGCGGATTCGCCCATTTTCAAACTGCAACGGTTCAGTTAGCACATCATCCGTCAGGCCGTGGTAGCAGGTGTCGTTCGGCCCGGAAAAATTGGGGGTTGCTGCCGCAATGTGCGTGATGGCGGCGGTCTTGAGCCCGAGGTCGTGCGAACAGTGCATCAGGCACGGCACGTCATACGCCTCGGCGACGGTAGCGACTTTCTTGACCCGTAGCATGCCGCCCGCCGCTGGGGTGTCTGGCATCAGAATATCAGCGCCCTCGTTGGCCAGTAGGTTCACAACGGTGTCCGCAGTGACAACGCCCATGTTCACCAAGATACCCATGCCGATTTCCGCGCGGAACCGGATCAGCGCGTCGAGGTACTCGGACGAGCACGGGTCTTCAAAATAGCGAATCCCGAGGTCTTTCATTTTCCGCAGTGTGACTTCTGCATCTTCGGGGGAATACCCATTGTTTGCATCTGGGCGGAGTATGGCTTCGTCGCCAACAGCGGCTTGTATCGCCTCGGCAATCTGCAGGTCCTGTTGTGGGTCGTCACCCGCTTTTGTTTTTAAGAAGCGAAACCCCCAGCGGTCCATGTACTCGCGGGCGGTTGCGGCGGACTCCGATGGTGCCTTGAGTCCCATGCAGGCGCAGAAGTCCACTTCCTCCCGCACCACGCCGCCGAGCAGTTTACAGACCGGCAAATCCGCGCCCTTGCCCATGGCGTCCCAAAGTGCCATCTCAATGCCAGACATCGGGCCTTTGCTGATGCCCCCTGCTTCCAGCGCTGCAATGGCCCCTTCGATGTTGGCCACATCTTTGCCCGTCAGAATTGCGTTTGGGTCCGTTTCAAACCTGCCCGTTCCTTCGCCCCAACCCACTACATCCGTGTCTGTCTCAACTTTCACGATAAGTCCCGCTGCGCCCAAAGTGCCACTACTACCACCACGCCCGACGTAAGGTCCAACGGGCGAAGCGTATGGGATTGCGACGTTGGTTCCTGTGATTCGCTTGATTTTCATTTTGGCACCTCTGAATGAGATTTGTGGTTTCCACTTGGCGTAGCCTAACTCCCTTTGTGCCTTGTTGTCAATATAATAGATAACGCGCCTTTGGCAGGCTGTTGACGAGTGTGCGGAGGGCGTTACCTTTCGGCAAGCTCGCAACCAACCTTTTACGGAGGTCGATCCGCCGGTGATGGTGATCTCGGAAAAAGACAAAGAGACGTACGCCGTGCAGGGGTTTCTCATCCTGCGGCAGGCCTTTGCGAAAACCCGCATCGAGGCGCTGCTCGAAGGGATCGAACGCCTGATCGACAAGGGGCTGGCGGGAGAGTGCGAGATAGGCTGGATCGACCGCGAGCGCCGTCTGCCGGGACGCACCGGCCACCTGCTCGACCCCGACAAGTACCACCCCGCCTTCGCCGACTGGATCGACGAGGATCTCGCACCCCATCTCGAAGCCTTGGTCTGCGGCCCGGGAGTGCGCCACAGTCTGTTCGGCATGCTCGCCAGCGGCGGCGGAAAACCGTACACCCAGCAATGGCACCGCGACCTCTGCAGACCGGGAGACGCGGAGGAAACCGCGTACTTGCGTCGGCACGAGGGCCGCTTCGTGCAGTTCAACGCCCCGCTCGTTGCCGGAGACCGCTTCCTCCATATCGTCCCCGAGAGTCACCGGCGGGCATCGACGGCTGAGGAGATCGAAGCGTCCCGCAGCGAATCGGGGGAGATGCCGAACGCCCTCGTCGTCGAGCTGGAACCGGGGGACATCGCCTACTATAACGCCAACCTCTGGCACCGGGGCTGGAACCCGGAGGGGCACAAGCGCTGGACCATGCACTGCGCCTTCTGGAACGCTGGGGCGACGGTGATGGTTCACGAGCACGGACAGCGCGAGCCGCTGACCCAGCAGGGGCATCTCGAACAGATGCCCCCCGTTACGCGGAAGTACATCCAGAGATACCTCGACAACTATCCCGCAGGGGATCCGCCTTCCTTGTTCGACCTGTAGCCATGTACAGCTCGAAAGTCTTAGGAGATGAATAGCGATGAGCGCAAAATACGAGTGGTGCTGCGTCACTGAGCAAGCTGCATTCGCGGCTCGCGATGGCGCTGGCGCGCTAGTGTTCAAGGATAGAATGTGGCTGCTGGGCGGCTGGAATCCCGGGGATAA
Source organism: Geodia barretti (assembly GCA_030341885.1). Classification (NCBI taxonomy): domain Eukaryota; kingdom Metazoa; phylum Porifera; class Demospongiae; order Tetractinellida; family Geodiidae; genus Geodia; species Geodia barretti. The sequence goes on from CASHTH010002871.1 coordinate 8,774, forward strand.
AGTCCACTTCCCCCTGATCTGCAACAGTGAGGTCTGGTCGTCGGCCGATGGCACCTCCTGGACGCTTGAGAATCCTCATGCGCCCTGGGAGGGGCGGCATACAGCCGGATATGTGGTGCATGACGACCGGATGTGGATCGTCGGCGGCGATTGCAATCAAGGCCATTATCAGAACGATGTCTGGAGCAGTGCGGACGGCATTCATTGGGAGCTGGCGAATGATCGCGTGCCGTGGGCTCCCCGGGCGCTTCATTATACCCTAGCTTTCGACGGCCGGATCTGGGTGATGGGCGGACAGACGCTGCCCGAATTTGCCGGCGCTGATGAGGTCTTCCACAACGACGTGTGGAGTTCGGAAGATGGGATTAGCTGGACCCGGGTTCGACAGCGCTCCGTGGGTGCCCAGAGGGATGATCGGGGGAGCCGCTGTGCATGACAACAGGATGTGGATTCTGGGTGGGGGCACATACGATACGCCTACAACTCCTATGCGCAAATTCTACAACGACGTGTGGAGTTCGGCAGATGGGATCCACTGGGAACAGCACATAGCGCACGCTCCGTGGCGCCCAGGCAATACCACGAGGTAGCCGCTTTCGATGGCTGTATGTGGGTGTTAGAAGGCTATGCGGCAGAGAGTGGAAATCGCCGCGATGTGTGGTATTCGGCTGATGGCGTGGACTGGACCGAATTGCCCGATACCCCTTGGGCACCCCGCCATGCGGGGAGCGTGTTCGTGTACGACGGGTCGCTGTGGATGGTGGCGGGAAATAATATGGAGCCGGATGTCTGGAGGCTTTCGCGCAGGAATAGGTGTCTTATGGACCGAAGAATGGAAGAATACCGCGCTCAGGGTTATACAGTATTCGAGGGGCTGTACGACGAAACCACCATGCAGACCTGGCGCGACGAGCAGGATCGGCTGCAAGCCCTCTCCACAGAGGGGCCGATGTGCGAGAACCGACCACTTGGTTCGGCAATATGCTCGAACGAGCGCCGCAGCTAATGTGGCCAGCAGTGGCTCATCCGGTCATTCTCGACTTTGCCGAGCAGGTGGTGGGGCCTCTCGTGCAGCTCGACAACCTCACCTTAGCCGCCTTTCCCTCCATGGATCCGGGAGAAGCCGCCGGCAAGGCCAGTGCTTGGCACCGAGACCGCTGGGCTCGCATGCCCAACGGCGCGTACGAACGCCCTCTGGCCTTTAATGCCATCTGCTATCTGCAGGATCTGGACGACGAGTACGGGACCGCTCAGGGTGCTGCCCGGTTCTCACGTCGAGCCCATTGCCCTAGCCGAAGAGGAGATCCACAAGCCGCACCAAGACGAGCAGTTGATCTACATGAAAGCCGGCGATGTGGTTTTGACCCACAATGGCCTGCTGCACTCGGGGACGCCCAATACCTCGGGGCGCAAGCGCTACTTCTTCAGTGTGTACTACAATATCTCCTGGCTCAAACACACGGATACGTTCACCGGTCCCAACTGCCAACAGCTCATCAATTGGGCTCGGAGCCGACAGGACCACCGGGCCCTGCGCCTGTTGGGTCAGGACGAGCACTTGCAAAGCCGCGCCAACAGCGGTTTCCTGCAGCCCGACGAAGTGTGCTGGCATCAGTGGGCCCAAGCCGACCAGCGCGCTCTGGAAGAGGCCGCCAGACGGGAATAGTGCCCACGATGTTAGCTTTCAAACCACCTAAACCGAGTGTGACAACGATTCAAATTATACAAGCCCTGATACCGCTTGCGAATCGCTTGTATTTGAAAGGGTTAACGCTGGATGTTGATGCAGAGTCCATTGCTCGGTTGGAGGCGATACATGGGCATCTACGGTCTTAGCCCCGTACCATCCGGCGCACGAAGATCCTATGGTTATGTTTCTCTTGTCAAAGCGGTTATCGCAACCGTACTACTACATGGCAGCTCGGGAAACCTTCGACAAGGGTAGATTCGGGGCTATCCGATGCTGTCTGATGCAGCGGGTTGGTGTGTACTCGGTTGTGCGCGGCACTGTAGATAGAGATGCCTTCCGCACGACGCGGGAGCTTTTGTTTAAGGGCGACTGGCCGATTGTCATCTTTGGCGAAGGGGAAATTTCGCGCCAAAATGACACCGTCATGCGTTTTGAGAGAGGCATTGTCCAGATGTGCTTCTGGGCTTTGGACGATATGGAAAAGCGCAAGTCAGCAAATCGCTCTATGCTGTGCCCGTCGGCATCAAATATCACTATCCGCGCGACATGTGGAATTCTATTGACGCTGTGCTGCTCTCACGAGGTTAGAACGGTATATCCTCCCGCCTGCCGAACAGACGCCGGTAGAACGCTACGATCGGTTGCGCCGCATCGGTGTCGCGATAGTCAGGACACTCGCAGCGGAATATCAGTATGAGATAGACGAAACTGTGTCTCTTGATGTACATATCGAAAGGTTGAAAGATGCGATCCTGTCCCATGCCGAAGGGATTATGGGTATCCACCCTGAAGCCGACATACTCACAAGGACACGTGCGTTGAAAAACATAGTCGATGCCGAAATCTATAAGGACATTGAGCAGATGACGGAGTACGAGCAGAAAATACATGGAGAGCAGCTGCAGAAATTTCAACAATTCTATCCCGATCTGGAGCGGTTGATTAATTTTATATCAATTTCTGACGGGTATGTTGCTGAAGAACCATCGCCAGAGCGGTTTCTCGATGTGGTTCTCCGTCTTGAAAGAGAAGTCTTTGGTAGGTCAGAAATGCGAGGACCGCGGGTGGCATCAGTCCGCGTCGGTGAACCGAAAAGATCTCCAGGAATATTACGATACCTCAGACAGATCTCGAGAAGAGAACGTGAGTTAGAAACAGATAACCCATGAACTTGAAACATCGGTTCAGAGTTTGGTCGGTGGGTTATCCTAACTTTATGCAGGTAGGTCCTCCGGTTTTCGTAGCGCCCCGCCGGTTATCTTGACATCACGACGAGCGCTAGCTACTTCCCTCCTGTACACAGAGGATTATCCATGCCCGTCCAAACTCACTTCGACTTCCGCCATCACCCCGCCATCGTCCACGCCCGATCGGGTCTATCGCTGCTGGCGGATTGCTCTCGCCGGCCGACAAGGTGCTGATCGTCCGATCAGGTCTTAGGGGAAATCGGCATAGTGGAAGCGGTCGTCGCCGCCCTCGGCGACATCCCCCATGCCGCCTATCTCAAAGACGGTTCGAGTGAGCCCACCGAAGAATCTGTCGAGGCCGGTGCCAGACCTACCAACAAGAACGCTGCACGGCCATCATCGGCCTCGGCGGTGGCTCGCCCATGGACGTGGCAGCAAAGATGATCGCGTCCTTCAGCGTCCAACGACGGCCGCATCACGCATCACCGAGTATGTCTGGCAGCGGCAACGTCGCAAACGCACTCATGCTATCTCGCCTGCGTCCCACGACTACGGCATCACCGCCAGACGAAATGTACTAAACGAACGCCTTCGCCTGCTGGACAATCGCACGCGGGCAACAAAGACCGTTATAGCGGAAGATCGACGACCCAACTCGGCGTCTCGATTCCCGACTGTCGTCTTTGCGCCTGCTTGTCGGCGCAGCACTGCATGGACGCTGACTCACGCGCTCGAATCCTATATCAACCTAGCGGCCACGCCCTACGCTAAGTGCATTCAGCGCTGCAACGCCATCCACCTCATCGCGACAACTGCGCCTGGCCTGCGCCACACGATCCACGCGCTAGCCCGCACCAGAAAACAGCTCATCTCAGCAGTATGCTGCCGCGTCTGCCTTTTCGCACACGCGCCTCGGCATGTCACGCCAGGCCCATCCACAGCGGCGCACTACCACGTGCATCCGGGCTGCTCAACTCCATCTTTTTGCCCATGTCCAGGAGATCAATGGTTTACTCCTGCCCCGCCAAACTCGCCGCCAATCGCCGAGGGCCTGGCGCGCACAATTTCCCGGCTTAGACCACCTGCCAGCCTCGCAGCCGCCATCAGGCCGCAGTGCTGCCCTATCAACTCCGACATAGGCATCCCGCCAGCTAGGAGAATGTCGGCGTCGATACGCGCCGCATCCCCAACCATGGCGGCGCATGGCCAGCCCAAGAGCGGCAACATCGCTTTCAACCCGCGCGACCAGCCAGCTCTATCTCGAATTCTATTCCAACAGCCATTTAGAGGTCTCACCATGTACCTACCCCGCTGTTTCCGCGTCGCCACATTTTCCCGCCCCACGGATCGAAGGATATCCCCCCGCCGCCGACGCGCCGAGGTCGCACAGCGCCGACTTAGCCGCCAAAGTCAATCCCGCGAAGACCATCGTCATCTCCGTCGGCATTCGCGGCTTGCCAATAATCGCGCTGGTGATCAAGTCGGCTCTTGC